>WBMZ01002816.1:0-258873 GCA_013400975.1 Atrichornis clamosus
GCAGGGGGAGCTGCTGAGGCGGGCGGCCACCTGCGGGGGAGGCCGGGGAGGCCGCCCCGCAGCGCAGCGGAGGGACGAGCCGAGCCGCTCCTCCAGCAACTGCCCCGACTCCGCGGCGGCCGGGACGGTCGCGCCCGCCGGCGGGCTGGCGTCTGCGCGACGGCAGCCCCTCTCTACCGCCCCCGGGCCGGGGAGAAGAGAGAAGAAGCGGAGGCGCGGAGCCTCTTCCCGGGCCGGGCTTGCCGGGCGCTCCGTGCTTCGCGCCGAGCTCTCGGCGCTGCCCCCGCCCCGCGCCCCCCCCCGCGCCCGTCTGCCGCTTCCGCCCCTTCGGACGGGCGGGAGAGGGGATGGGGGAAGTTATTTGAGAAATATAAAAACACAAGAGAGGGGGATGGAGAACTGGGCGCAGGCAGAAGGACGGGTTTCGCCTGTGCTGGGGGTGGCCGAAGCGGCGGCTCCCGCGGGGAGGAGGAGGGCACCGCACCGCCTCTCCCGCCGCCGCCTCCATCCCTTGTGCACAGACACGTCTGCCCGGTGCGTGGGAATGCACCCGCACTTGCCTTTGCGCTCAGCGCGGTCTGGTGGTTTAAGGGAACCGCTGTGAGAACTTGGTCCTGTGGAAAAAGACCCTCCAGACTGTCCCGGGGTTTCGCTCTCTTATTCTGTAGCTGTGAGGAAGGAGTACGGGTTTATTTATCTGTCAGAGCGAATCCATACATACAAATACTCTCACGGTCGCTCTGCCAAAAAGTTAAATATTTATGTATTCTGGCTCGGGTGGGAGCATTTTTGCTGAATTGCTATGTATAAAATACTGGACGTGAATCATGTCTCACAGAAACAATCAGTGAGGCTAATTCTGTCACCCCATGGTCAGATGTGATCTAAGGAGCTTTGCACTGAAATAATTTGCTGCTTTTAAAGGGTGCGTTTGGGGTTTTTTCTACTGTGAATTTATTTCTCTCAACCTTACTTCCAGGCCCGTTTATACAAGCATTGTCCTATTAGGTATTCAGAAAGCCTGCCAAAATGTCTCAGCTTGTCACTTTTTATTGAGACTTGATAGTATTAGGTAACTGCCTGCTGCTTCGGCATCCTCTTCCATGTTCCTTCAGTGCCCTGGATCAGGTCTTGAAGTGTCTCATCAGCCAAGGCCCTCACTAAACTGCATGATCTTTGGCAGAGAGCTACGAGCAGCCCTTCTGCACTTCATGGCTGCATAAAAGAGCTTTTATAGAAACAGAGTGGAAAGGTGCTAATCTTTGCCTGCTAATATTTGCAATCAAGAGTAGACACTTATTACAGATTATGGGGCTTTTCCCAATTTTTTTCCTTGAATTAGGGGCAGAATTTTAATTTTCTTTCAGATCCTGAGTTGTGCAGCATACCTTGGGGTTCTTTCACTGCTTTGAACACTGTGAAGATATCCCAGTCCCATAAAGCTCGTTTGCATACCACAAGCAGCACAAATTATCTTAAGAGTTGGAAATTCAGCAGAAATACTGTTGTCTCTTGAGGAAGCTACAGCAATTCTGGTGCAAAGAAGAGTGTGGTGGAAGAGAAGTCTTGTATCACTTGGGACTGGACTGGCAGAAAACTGAGCAAATCTTTTGCCATGCTAAAAATCTTATTTACTCTGAAGCTGTGAGACTTCAGCCCTTTGTCTCTTTCAACTTCTGTTATGGAAACAGAAGTCTGGTATTTTAAAATGCATAAACCTAGGGTTGCTTGACTTACATTTGCAGCTCACATGGCACAGGCCAATGGCCAGACCCCAAAGGCAGTCCTGTATTTACAGAACTGCCCTAGAGATGCTGATGTCCCATTAAATCGCATGCTAAGAAATACAAGGTAATGCTCACAGTAAAGGATCTTTTAGAAGGAGCTGGTGGTGGGAGGAAATAAAGCTGGTTCCTTAGTACCCAGCCTCTCTTGGAGTAAAACAATTCCACTGTTATTTTGTCTCATGTTACCAGCAGAGCTATCTTTAGCCCTGAAACAAAAACCTTGAGCAACTGCGGTACTGAGGATGCCTTGCTACAAGATGAGAAGTATTTAAACTAGCATTTCTATTCAGATTTGTACTTACATGTTGCACCCATCTACATCCTCTCTCCATTTTCTGATGGGCAAACCCTAAAGGGATTCAGTTTGCTGACATTTGTCCTGCAATCCCTCCTCAGAGTAGCTGCTACTTGCTTGTTTTCCAATGAGAGACACAAGCAGAAACTGCCATGGTGCTCATCTGTACCGTAGTTAAGGGCATTACTTTTAAATCTTTGTCAAAACAGCCCTCCACTGCAACAGCCACTTCCCGTGGAGTTTTCCGGTCTCTGCTGGGAGCCATGATTTGAGCACTGCCACAGGAAAGGTGGTGACCTAGGCAAACCATTTTGACTAACCCATGTTGAAGTTCCAGTAGCAATCCCTGCAAGTAACCAGTCTTACACATGTCTTTGCCGTAGGGCTGAGCAGTGTATAAATGGAAGAGCATTTACCAAAATCCTCACTGACATTGGTATGGCAGCAGCAAGATGAGGAATCTCTAGCCATTGGAGATCCTGTTGCTGGTCATAACTAACTACATAGAAGTTTGATAGGCACTTTATTCTTGCTCTTTCATTCAGGGCTTTAGTTTTGCTCAAATCTTGTCTGGAAGCTTTTGGAAAGCATGGAGGCAACCATGTGATGGGGATGGGTAGCAAGCCACCAACAGTGCTGTGAAGAGACTTCTCCTGCACTGGGCGTGCACATGCTCCCTGGACATCAGAGGCCTCTTTCTTCTTTCACTTTCTGTCACTGCAATCACATTTATGGATTTTTCCTGGCCTTCCAGACTTTCGCTCTATGCAAAGGAGTGTTCTAAATTTAATTTGCATGCAGATAGAGTTTCTTCTTCTGCAGTTTTGAAGAAATGTTATCTTTACTGAGTAACTTAAACAGGCTTATATTTTGCCAGGGTATGTTTTGTTACAGTCATTACTTAGAGGAAACTTACATAAACAGATTGAAAAGGCAAGTATTGGTGCAAACCCAAGTGTCTATATTAATAAAACTGGGGGGAGAAAGAAACTTGAGGAGTTATATTCACTCAGGCTTTTGCATATTAATTTTTGGGGGTTTGTTTTCTAAACGAATGAAATAATTTTTTTTTAACTTCATTAAAGGAGATACTTTTCAGCATTAGCATTCATTGGATTACAGCATTCATATAGCAGTTGGCAGTTCTATCTGTTTATTTTCCCCAAAAGCATGTCAGTTATATGAAGAGGTCTAATGTCACTGTGTTTCAGGATTGTTCTATATCCAGATACAGATTTAGAAGAAAATGCAAAAATGATTCTGAGTTACATGGCTAAGGATAATTTGCCTTTCTAGTCCATCTTTCAGCTAGAGAGATCCCAAACCACTTTCATTAAAAAAAAGAAAATTATGTGTAGAACTATTTCACCAATACTGAAATGCAGCAGCTGTTTAACAGCAGAGAAGAGTACTAAGAACCTGTCTCATACAATTGTAATGGAAATATGTGTTTGAATAGGCAGAAAGTTATGCAAATCATATGGCCCAGATGCTGGGGCTAGCGGATGAGTTCCTTCAAAAGGCACCACATGATCGTAGGTAGTCAGGACTTCCCTTTATCATGCTCTACTCCAAGTGTTACAAAAGACCTCCATTAAGAAAAAAAATTAATTCTTCTCCATTTAGAATGTCAGTGTTACAGTAGGCATGAATTTTGGCAGCTATTGCTGTTCATGTTAATCTTTATTTATTGAAAAAAATCCTTTTTTCTGTCAGTATAAATAAAATAGTAGCTCATTGCAGAATGTGTCCACTCAAAGAGCTCTTCTTGTCTATCCAGAGAGGTTTGTTCATAAAGATGAAAGAGCGAAAACCTTTCCATTAGAAAACCTCTGGAAAGAAAATGTTTTTCACTGATTGAACACTTTACAATGCCTCCTGTCCATCTAATAAGCAGGTTCAATATGACTTAAATCAGATGTTCTTTCTTTTAGTGAGAATTTTATCAAGTTTGTACTGACCTCAATGCATAGAAATAATATTGAATATTATTTATATTCAAACCTATGATTAAGTTTAAAGCATTAATGAAAAAAGTTTTCAATGCTTTGTTAAATTGCAAAGATAACGTGCTCAGCTGAAAAATGGAGGCATCTTTCCACTGGTGAACTGTTTTGATATTAATCTTTGTGAGCCTAGAAGACTGCTCAAAATGTTACCTATAAACAAACATCACATGCTGAAACAGTAATGTTTTCTAGAAATATTTTCTAACAATAATTATGTATCTTTTAATTATCTCTCCACTGAAAATAGATATCCATGGCTTCTTGTGCTGTGCATGAATTAATAAGGTCTAAATTTTGCAACAAAAATACCTTTGACTGACACTGCAATGCTGAATGATACCTTGTATAGCTCTGATGGGGCAATGAACCAGTTGTGAAAACTGCTGGAAACTTCAACACGTATTAAAAACCAACTGAGCAATAAAACAAAGGTGAAGGTTATAATGAGCAAGCATCACATTAGATGCGGTTAATTAAAAGAAGCGTTAAGTCAGATACTCAAGATCCTCCACTGCCAGGATGTTAAGCTGGCAGCAGAAAGGAGATCCTCTCCTCTTGTGGAGACTTCAGCTCTTCACCTTTTGAGCTGTTTCATAGAACAAGGGACCAGAGCCAGCCAGGGCGCTGTGCTTCAAGAGGAGGAACTTGTTGGAGGCAAACTAGTCAACAAATGAAGAGATGAGTCAGTAAAAGTATTTCTAAGGGAACAAAACCAGAAAAGCAACAAAAAAGAAAACGATGCAGCCAGTGACATGGCTGCTGAATCAGTTTATTTGTCCTGTGTGTACCAGTAACAAGAAAACAGGAAGGAAAAATATAAACATAAAGACTGACCCATAGTGCCAATAGTTTAAATGTAAAAAAATTTTTAAAAAGCATGTAATTTTTATTTCCAATTTATAAACTTACGTTATCTAGCACAGGTTTTGCTGAAACCTGAGGGATGTGGAACCAAACTGCTGACATATTACAAAGTTGTTTCATAAAGTAGAAATGTTCTGTAACTATTGTTTTTTAGAAACTGCATTTTCCTAAAGAGCAGACAATTCATCTAGGATATAAAATATGTATTAATTAAAATGTTATCTGTATCTGACTGTTAACCTGAGTATAAAATGAAATAACACCATCTATTTCCAAATGAACTAGAATCTGCCACACTAATAAAACTCCATTGGTAATGAAAAAAGGAAAATTGAAGGAGGACTGAATCACCTACTCACCCTACAGCATGGATTTTCATTTCTGTCATATGGCATAACTATGGGGAAACATACAGTCCTCTCTTGTGTGTATATGGACCTTAGCTTCCGTGATTGATTGTCAGACACAAATGCAAATTTTTTCCAGTAAAAAAAAGTAAAATCTGTGGTAGGGTTGGAAAGCAATATCTCTTCATAATATATAACCTGGAGGGGAAAATATTTTAAAAATTTTGTGACTTAACAGCTACTTGATCCCTTAAGTTTCCTGACATGCTACTTTCCTACTGAGTTAGTGGGGTTTTTATTTCATAAGAAGTACAGCACCATCTGAAGGAAATCTATTCTGAATCCTTCTCATCTCCTTCCCTTCCTCAATCAAATATTAATATGTACATGTACCGTCAATAGAGGCTCCTTCAAGCCCAGCACTTTCCTCTTTTCATTGCCTGACACTGTGCTATGCACACACTCTCCTGTGCCATCTTGCAATTATGACATCAGAACTCTCTAATCTTCTTATAAGTTTGTTTTCTTTCTCTTGTCACATAAACACGTTTTTATTTAACAGTATTTTTAGTCTCTTTGGATCCTCTGTCAGATGATGGCAGTGTAAGGTGGAGAGACATTTAGACCACAAAAGAGCCGTGGTGCTGCTGGAAGGGTTTAAAAGGGTTCATTTCATCTTTCTCTTGAGATATTCCCATGCCTATGGCAATTTAACACTTGGAGTCACTGGGAAAAACTTCTGGTAGGTTTGCAGAAGCCTCTTCCCAAAACCAAAAGTACAGAGATATAGACTGGCTGGAATATGTAGAAAGATCAGAAAGATCCTACTTACATCACTGGAAGGAAATTTGTATTCTGTGAATTTATCAGAAGGAAAGACAGTGAGTCCCATGCATGCAATGAAATTAATTGTTTTTTTCATCTTTCTAAAGTCAGTGATACAGAAAGACAGGTTTTCTCTAAAATACAAACTTGAAGATCTTGATCAGAAGTTTAAAAAAATAGAAAAGATTATTCATATCATATGTGTCCTTTATATGTATCCCAATACTTAATTATAAAGAAATGTTTTTACGATTTTTCATAAAGAAGTTTGGTAACTTTGGCAATATTATAACACATTGCCAAAGAGATGGAAACAGCTATTTCTCTGTTTACCTCTATTTCCCTTAAGTATAGTCCAAGTTACAGAGCACAAGAAATCTGGCTAAAAAACCAAGTTTCTCTAAAAACAAACATGACTGATACAGGGAATTTTGCCTTAAATGAACAAATCAATACCATAATTTTTATAAGAACAATAATCCCCATAGTTATTTTCTCCAAAATGCTTTCAGCCACACCTGAACTCAGTTGTCTGGGTGCAGATTTCTTTCAGGAGCGACGGCATGACTCTGACTCCTTTACAAGTTTGAACATATGAACTTTCCTAACAGCTGCAGCACAGAAAATACCTGTTTTACACCCTGATAGATGGGACCACTTGCAGACCTGAAAGTCACTGGGTGGCTTTAGGTGAAGACTGGAGATTTGTGGAGTGTTTGTTTCTTGTTCACTGATGTGAAGCCATGCGGAGAGAAGTTTGCTGGGCTAGACAGGATTTTTTTACTCTGGCAGCTCATGAAAGAGTAAGGCATGTGTCATTCAAATTATTAAGATGTAGTGAAAATAATTGTAAGCCTATTTAAATGTAAGTTCTTTTATATAATGTATAAGATCATTGTGTTAAAGCTCTTAGCAATTTTAAAAAAATAGTCTGAGCCAGATATAAAGAAAACGTTAGTAGTTCTACCTCACTGTAATCCCTTTTCCTGCTGAAAGCACAACAGATGTTTGATTCCCATGTTTACAGTTTTAGAGGCAGGCGTAAAAAAAATTGTGCTAACAGGCAGGCAACCATAAGTATTCTCTGTTTGGATATTTAAGTATTCTCACCATCATAGATGAGCAAAATTAAATGGGAAAATAGACTGGGCTGTAAACATTTGTTCATTGAGGTTGCCTTGCATAGTGCAAGAGGATTAGTAATAGAATGAGGGGTACTGACTGCTCCCTTCCTGTTTTCTGGGGAAGTGAGGGGGCCTTTTGAAGTGAGGTTGGAAGAAGGAGATCTCAACTCTGCTGGACCTGGTCCTCCACAAGGGCATACCACCATGTTACTGTGTCAGCCAGGGCCCAAAACCTATCCCAGGACCGTCAAGCCAACCACTAGCAGCTATCAGCTCGGAACCCTGTAACATTCAAGTTCCAGTGTGTCCAGACTGGGATCCTGTTCAGTGGAGAAATTGAGCCAGTATGGTTTATCTGACATGAGTGAAAAAGAGTTTCAGTGCGCTACTGGTATAGCTCTTGAATGTGGAGAAACGGACTGCTTGCTTTTTGTCAGGAGCTCTAATGTCTTCTCAGGATTTGCTGAGAGATTAAATTAAAAAGTGAAAAAAACCCAGGGTTTTGTGGGTTTTCAATGTCTTTTGAAATTGCTAAGCAGGTTTATACAGTTATCCAGAAAAAGTAAACAGAAAGTTACTGAATTAGGTTTATGTGTAGGCATTGAGATATAGCATTATGATTGAAATCTTGCTTTCACTGTCTCTCCTAAATGTTAGTAGCTGAAATTGTATATTCTCAGCATTTAATGTTTTACTGCATTTGAAAACTGGGGCAGAGAGAGACTCTCAAACACAAAGCTGCAACAAGTACATCCAGTGACAGAAGCTGGCAAAACCCAATTCAGAACTGAAGTACAGACAAATGCTGATCACAGTGATCCAGCCTTCAATGGTGGCAGAGCCCAGGCTGTAGGCAGCTGCTGAGTCCTGTGGGAAGCTGGGTTTGGGTCCCTCCCCGGACTGTGGGAACATCAGTGCTGTATTTGCATAATGGCACAAGCTAATATTAGAAGCGCCTGGGCTCCCAAGCAGGAGTTTACCAAGGGTTCTTTCACTGTGAGAGGAAGATTCACCTCTCAGGTTAAAAGAAAAATAAATAGGATGGAGAAAGTATTTCTTTGTTGAAGTTCTTTCAAAGACCAGCTTCTCAGAAAATTGTGTTTTGGCTGAATGTGGCTGGCCACCTCAGCCAGTCAGTCAGTTTCTGTGAAACACCCACTTAGACATGGGGAGAAAGGAGATCCTGATTTATTTTCCGAGAGCAACAGAAGAAATGGGACTGTGCATAGCCTTGCCTAGTGCCTGGTGTTACCGTGTGCTCTCTCTGAATGTCATGCCATGGCCTCTTGCACATCACCCTTCCCTCAAACTCAGAAACTAAGTATGCATTTTAATTCTTCTTCTGCCCCTATCATGAAAATCTGAGTTTTTCATAAGGGAGAAAACCAAATTTTTCAGGCATGTTGAATAGAAAGATATTTTAGAGGCTTCAGGCAGCCCAGAAAGGAACGTTGTAAGGTATAAGTTAGAATTGAGGTGTATATCTGGAAAATTACCTCTTATCTAACTATGTAAAAAAGGCCATCTTCATCCTGCATGGTGAAGTAAATCCCTGCTTGCCAAGATCAAATGTGTAGCTGAGATATTTATTCAGTACCTAAAATGCACCTATTCCTGCCTGGAGGCTCATCTACACAGACTTGAGAGTTGTTTACCTGAAAACAAGAAAGGAAACCCAGAGCAGTATAGCCTCCTCTGGTAAAAAGTCAGACAGAAAAATCCCTCTCACTTGTGAGGACTGAAAACTCTTCAGGCCTGGCTTCAGGCAAAACCCTCTGCAGATAAGCCTGGCTGCAATCACAACCTGGATCCCAAACTGGAGTTCTGCCCAGCCAGCTGGGAGAGCTGGGAGCTGTGCAGGGTTAATACCTCCAGCTCTGAGTTAAAGAGAAAGCATCAGAAAGGGTGAGAAGAACTCCCTGGCTGCTTCTTCTGGTAGTGAGATGAAAGGGTGAACAGGGAGATCTCCACACTCCAGATCTTAAATAACCAAAGTAAAACCACTAAGAGAACGCTGTAACCGGTGCTACACCAACACCAAGCTTTCCACAGCAGGAATACGTCACGGCCGATGGGTATCTGGGCTGCTGGTGGCTGTGGGTGGCCTCTAAGTCCAGTCCCAGGTAAAGCACATCCTAAATGCTGACACAGGACAGAGCTAATGATCACACTAACAAGAATAATGGTCTGCATTTGGCTTTCTGTCTAGAATCTTCCTGCTGCCTCCTTTGGCAGTCATAGTTAATAGCACAATTATAGATCTCGGCTATCAGCTGATGTATAATTTTACAAATCTCAATCAGCAATTGATGAGAAGCCCACTGCCAGGGTGGAACCTGACTCTTCCATCAAGCAGAAGGGTTGTCTAACATCCTACATCCCAGTGGGAAAACAGCCCCTTTTCTGGTCTTTCTGAAACAGATTAGGAGGAGACTTTTGGAGGTATAAGATCATTCAAAATGAAAGAAATTCAAAATAAGAAAATTGATATTTAAAATAATTAAAAGTAAAATAAATTAATCTGTTAATATGAACTTGGCCAAGAAAAGAATAAAGTCCCAAATAATAAAATTAAAGAAATACAAGACCATTTTTCTATTCTTTTTCTTGTCCAGCTGATGTTGTAGCAGCATGGAAGACAGTTAAAGCTCTGCTAGTCTTCCTTCTGAGAAGTGTCAGGAGAGATGGGTGCCTGTCCTACTCCTGTGCCTGTACTGAACTGTATTGCTTTTGTTTCCATCCATCCAATGGTGGGCAAGGTCAGATATCCCATCTACAAGTGGAAGAGGAGTAGTCGTGGTCATATTGCTTGCCTAAAAGGATGGTCAGTCACTTTTTGTTGGTTCAGAAGCAGCACTATTTGTGCATAGGGAAAAGGAAAGGTTGCATTCTTGGAGCAGAGTTGGTTGCTACCTTGAAGCTCGTGCTGGTCCTGAAAGCGGCCTGCTGGGATGTAACAGCTCATCAGACCTCTCCACTTGGGAAGGTCGGGTCTCTGACTCCCTGCAGCTCTGCTTAGGAAAAAGAGAGTATTGTGTGGGTCACTGTCTCTCATACGAAGGGAAAGGGTTCTCATGTGTGGCCACAGAGGAGTTACCATTCCCCCCTTCCTTCTGTCCCAGAAGCACAAGAATAAATGTACCAAGACATGTTGTGGAGTGAAGGGTGTGCCTGAATAGTAGGGCTCTTTTGTCACGTACAAAGCAACTACATCTGAGGTGTGCTTCAGTTTGCCTTTTAGAGGTGGAATTAGCAGAGTTCATGTACACTCCTTCAGTCTATTTCTGGGCTTTGCTGGTTTACGTAACAGATCCTTCACATCAGTTTGGGCCCAGATCCCATAAGAGTATTCTGGGCAGATTTGAAGTTTAGGTGATGGTCGCAAGGAAACACAAGTAAATATACAGCCAGGAGTGAGCCGGTGGCAGAGGAATGGACTGGATGCCTTTGCTAATGATAGGACCTGCAGTTTTATCTGATTTAGCTGTTCAGGGAAAAATGACAGGGATGTTTGAGAGCTACCCACTCAGTATGCCAATATGCAGACACCTCACCTTTGTTTTTCTGAGCTAGAGCTCTGTCATCTGATAACACCTAAAAATTATAAAATAAAATGAACCAAGAGGCAGATATAAAACCTCACAGCAGCACTGAACTTTGCACAGTTTAATTGAAATGCCTAATTGGATTAGCAAACAATAATTTGGATTACAAGGTTTGCCATACAACAGTTTTCAAATGCACGATGAATCTCGACAAGTGCAAATGCTCTCTGTTAAGTGGGGCAGCAGTTGAAGTGCCCTTATTCTTCTAAAATACAGCCTGGAAACAGCTTTCTGTAATCTTTATTAAAAACAACAAAAAAAAATTGGGGAGCAGAGTGTCCCATCCCTGGAAGTGTTCAAGGCCAGGTTGGATGGGACTTTGAGCCACCTCTTGTAGTGGAAGGTATCCCTGTCTATGGCAGGGAGATTGGAACTAGATGATCTTTAAGGTCCTTTCAACACAAACCATCCTATGATTCTATGATTATTCTATGATTCCCAGGAGCACTTTAAAAAAACCAAACCAAATCAAAACCAAACAAAAACTTGACAGGAACTGTTTGGCAAAGTTCCATGATTATCAATAGCATCTACTAATTTCTTAAGCCTGACGTATAGCTCACTTCAGCAGCTTGATTTTTCAGGTCGGACTAAGCAACTCTGTTTTGAAAATACATGTCCATATATGCCATGTCTGGTATCTAAACTGAGCAGCAACATCAAACATTTAAAATCATTAGTCTTGGTCTGTGGTCATTCGTCTGACTCTGTATCTGCCACTCTGAACTATCTTGCCATAAAAATGATCTTGTGCTAATGCTTAAACTAGAGACTACCTGAGAGCCAAGGTGTTTATAGCAGAACTAGAAAACAAACAGCATGAATTCAGCTAGATTAGTGGCTGCTGATCTTTCAAGACAATAATCTTACATATCAGACTAAAGACAAACTGATTTAGATGTCTGATAGTTTGCAAACATGGTTAAAATGTAAAGAATGGAAACACAGTGAGGAAGTCTGGCACTCATCAGAATACAAAACTCCAAAAGACAATCATATGTCTGATTCCTAAAGAAATGTCAACGAATTGGAAATGCTGCAAATGAATTTTCACTGTAGAAGCTTGCTGGAAATGTTGCTGAAATATGATTCCAGTAATTATTTGTGCCCTGGACAAGTATCATTGTTCGTGACCAGCAGTGTGAAAGTAACAAAAAGTGAATATGTGGAATTCTGTCTAAAACAAACAGCTCAACATTATTTGCTCAGCTAGTGAGGAGTATTGTTCCTGTGAATACCAGCCATAATAGAAGTCTGAGCACAATATTTCAATAATAGCTTAAATAATCTTTGATCAAAGAGCAACGGGGTGGTACTAAGAGCCAGACAGATTAAATCTTCCTCAGAGAAGAATATGGAGTCCCAGGCCTCACCACTGCTGCAGATGAATTGATTGGGAGGACTGGTCTTTTCTCATCAAGGGATGCAAGCAGGCATCATTGAACAGGAAGGGAGCAGAGCAGGGCCGCATTCCTTGGGCAAGGCTATGGTGACACCTACCTCTGTAGGAGTGGAAAAAGGACAATGAAAGATCCCTACAGAGAGGAACATTGTCCCTGCAGTGTCCCTGTGGCTGCCTGACTCCCACTGTCAGAGGGACCAGAGGCACAGCTTGGGCCTGAATTACCTTTGGCTGTTGGATTTGAAGTGGTAGTCCCCGTCCTGACTGCTATGGTGCTGCCTTTCTCCATCCACGTGCTCAATTGTTCAGTGTAAGTCACAGCAGTTAATTCTTTCCTGGCCCAGGAAGTAGCAAAGGAACTGGAAGAAAGATAAGAGAATGACGGTCATTACCCGCTGCCTGCTGTAAGGTGCCAAATGAAGGAGGTGTCCAGATGGACATATACCTGTGAGATACCGTATTTGAATAGATTTATGTGGTAGTCACCCCTCTGCCGAGTACTGCCAGATGACCAAAGCCTTGCTGTCTGGCTATCCAGCGTAGGGAAAATAGTGACATGATGTCTGAGTGCACGTGAAGAGTTGGAGACAGCAGGCAGGGCGATCCCTTCCATCTCCCAGCAGCTCACTGCCAAGACGTCCCTGCAAGAAACTCTGCCTCAGCTACCTTATGCAAGTTATAGCCCAAGGCAAAGAGGGGTCCGTGGCTGCGTGGTGGCAGCAAAACGGAGCAACTCCATCACAAAACTCCTGTTCACACACTAGGGAAAAGACACTTAGATGCAATGCTGTCGCCTTATAATACCTGCCATTGTGGTACAGAAATTGTTTGGTTTCCTACCTGTAATCTGTAGATACCTGTGACTTTCCCAACAGACAGAAAGAGGGAATTAGAAAGGTTATTGTGCATTGAGTCCTTGGTATTACAGACTATCCTACCATCTGGATTTGTACTCTATTTTAAGTAGTCTTAATAAATCAAAGTTGTTTGCTGTCTGCAAAATAAAGAAAAAGAAGGTGGGCAGTGAATGTAAGAGGGGACCTCATCAGTGTCTGAAGGGAGGGTGTCAAGAGGATGGAGCCAGGCTCTTGTCGGTGGTACTGAGCAATAGGACAAGAGGTAAGAGGCAGAAACTGAAACAGAGGAAGTTCCACCTGAACACGAGGAAGAACCTCTTTCCTTTGTGGGTGACTGTGCACTGGAACAGGTTGCCCAGAGAGATTGTGGAGTCTCCCTCACTGGAGATATTCAAGAACTGTCTGGACACAATCCTGTACCATGTACTCTGGGAAGGCCCTGCTCGAGCAGGGATGTTGGACCAGACAATCCACTGTTGTCTCTTCCAAGCAGACCCATTCTGTCACTCCATCTTAATTGCTGTACACAAGTCTGCTTAGGAAGAGGCACTCCCAAACTGAATCCTGCCTGCCCAAGACTCAAGCCCTGCAATACTTATCTTTGAAGATGTACAGAAGCTAGTGTGAAGGTGTGCAATCTCTAGTGTGTACATACAGATCCTGAGTTATTCAGGCAAGTCTGGCAGCACCACATCAGCCAGCTTAACTGAATAATCTACTTGTTCTTAGTGCTTTCCCTCATTAAAGCATTTTACAAACCCTGCCTTAATTAAAGTTCACAGCAGTCCTGTGAGTTAGCAAAATGTCATTATCCCAATTTTACAGATGAAAAAATTGTAACAGAGAGGTGAAATGCTGTGCTTGAGGGCACAGAAGGAGACAGTTTTAGGGGCAGGATTAGCCATCAGGAACTCTTGGCCCTGTGCTGCATAGCCAGCCTCTGAGGGCACTGAATAGGCTCTCAGAGATGCTGAAAACACTGCTCTCCCCTTAGGGCTCCCTTGCAGTCTCTCTGTACTGTCTGTAAGGTGGCAAAGGCGACTGATCCAGGTGCTGACATCTCCTGTTATCCCATACTTACCCTGCAGAACTAGGCCGTGACAGGCATGTGCTAAGGAGAAGGAGGAAATCAGCAACGTGACCTTGCTTGAGCTATTGCGGAGTCTCAGAGAGCTGCTCTGTGAACAAAGGGGCCACAAACAACTTAGAGCAGTCTGAGGCTGGGCCAAGCCACAGCAGGCACTGTACCACCTTTGACCGCTGCTGGATTCCAGAGGGCTCAGGACTTAATCCCCAAACCAGGCTGCCTCACTGAGCCAAAACCGTAATGGTGACCACAAACATATCAAGGATGTCTACTAGCAAGCTGAGGCAAACACAGATCCAAATGGCATGACATTTGCAACCCATCTGGAGTGATGCAGGGGGCAAACTTCTACTCTGAGTCATGCAGCAGAGATGTGAAGCTGGGTCTCCCACCTTTTGAGCCACCACCCTAGCCAGAAGGCTCAAATGGGTGCAGCTGACACTCCTACACCTTCCATTTTCATGTAAATATTCAAAAGACTTTATTTTCCCCATAAGAAAGGAAAACCCTGTTCTACATGTTAAAAAAATACTTCACCACAAAGCGGAATCATCACCTGCTACTCAGCTGAACATGAAACATTTGGTTCAAAAGGCACCTCAGGATATCTCTAGCCTCTCTTCCTGCTCAAAGCAGGGTCAGCTCTGAAATCAGACCAGGGTGCTTGGTGTTTTATCCAGATGTGTCTTGAAAATCTCCAACGATGGAGATTGCACAGCAACCCTGGGCAACCTGCTCTAATACCTAATTTTCCTCATGATGATTTGTTTTTCTGTGTATCCAGTTGGAACCAGTTGGACTGGTGTCCTAGAAAATAGTGTGTCGTTTCACCTGTGGCTACCTCCAGAAATTTTTTCCTTTTTTTAAAGCTCTGCTTAAAAGTAATAATACTAATTAAGGAAAAAAGAGACCATGGAAACTTTTCAGTATGGATTTTAGCACAGTAGCACTCTGTCAACATCTCCTGCTGAAGGCTCATGATTACATCAGAAATATGGTAAGAACATATCTTTTTTTTGTATGTGTGGCAGAATGCAGCAACTTTTAAAAATCTCAAGTGTTGTTTCATTTTCCTCCCTTGTTTTTATGAGACACTGCTTTCATGTCCCTGTAATGGAACACAGATCAGAGGTCTCTAAAGCTCTCAAGTTTGCATCACATCTTAATACCCTGAGGCATAGGTATCATGATTGTGATTTACTGCTTAAATTCACCTATTATATTCATGTTGCATCAGTAATATTAGTCTCCTGCTACTTCCTTGCAATTCTTTTATAGAAACATAATACTCAAATTTTCTTGTAAAGTTACTTCTATATTTACTTGCCTATCTTGGTGGGTGGGGGGAAAAAAATGCGTAGTGCAGGACCTAAACCTCACTTCTTAGTAATTTTACATTCACCAAAACCAGGAACTCTATGAGCCATGCAAATGAAGGAGGTAATTTGGATCTCATTTGACTTTGACTGTTGTGACCAACTGCCCCACAATCCTGTGGTGGAATAACCCTAACATTGATTTGGTTGTGCCTGAAACTGTGTATGGCGTGGCTGTGAAAGTCTCTGCTGTGTTTGCTTTGTTCAGTGTGCCGGAGTTACTGCATCCACCTGCCAGACAGACTTACTCCATCAATATATTCCTTTGTCTGGCAAGTAGCATGGGCTCTTTGAGACACTGATGGACAAGAGAGTAAGGATTTGGATGCAACTGATACGGGAGTGTGCCAAAAGGCAGGCTATTCTGCCATTAGTATCTTCTAGGGGGAAGATAACGAAAGGATCCTTCTCATAGAATGAAATACAGATGAATACTGTGCTAAAGCTGTAGTGGTTCAGCCTTCAGACACTGCCATTTGCACATGCATATTGAGGTCCATGCCTCCTACACCTCAGACTGCAAATGAAAGTGTAGTAATCATTTACTGGCCACATTTACTGGTGAGTGCTGAAACCCCACTGTGAGTCATCCAGGACCTTGCTCTGCTTACTCCTCCCTCTGAGTTCCCTGTTGCTGTCTCTTTCCCCTCCCTCTCAGGTTTCATCTGATCTGCACTGGATCAGCAGGAGGAAAGCACACAGTGCACCCAGTTCTGCCGTGTTTGAAGGGAGAAATGAAACAGGAAAACCTGATTGGACCAATGGACTGATATCCCTGAGTAACAAAGGGAGTCACAGTCCTGAACTGTGGCTCAATGGTTAACGCAGACTGTGGTAAATGCTGTGACTTGTTCTGGAGAATACTGACTTTTGTAATTTTCACTGTTCCTTGCTCCCCCACCTTTTGTTTCTGTTTTCACTTTTTCTTCACATTCTTGGGGATTAGAGAGACAAAGCCATGAGCTGGCTTAGGCACTGCTTAGACCATAGGTGCCACAGTGATGCTGCCAAAGGGGCTGGCTGATTGGAGAGGTGAATTTGCACTGATGTCCTTGCTGCCAGGGCAGGCCTGGTAGTGAGCTGAAGCCTAACTCAGGTTTACTCATGCGACCTGCGGTGGCTGCAGTGTAGACATATGGTCTGTGTTTCTGGAGGCCAAAAAGTGACAATTATTTATAACTCAGTCTTAAGCATGGGACTGCACTCTTTTATTTCTCTCCAAGATGAGTAAGACGCAATAAGAGGCTCTTATTATCATTCTCTTTTTCCTCCCCTCCCTCCCCAAAAGAAAGATTTTGGTTGGTTTCTACTATCCTTGTTTTGAACAGTTATGTGGTTTCAATGTGAAAGTGTCTGATGTGAAAAATACCTCTCCATACTTTGACAGAAGTTGACAAATAACTCAGTAAGATGAAGTCCCTGCATTTGTAAACACAATGTCATTGTTTACTGTTCAAAGTTCTCCAGCAAACCAGCCGTATAACCACGAGTATTTCACTGAAATTTAATACAGAAATTCTTACCTGGCTTTGTGCAGATACCCCCTTTGGACAAAATACCCCTTTTAAAAGAAGGCCTTTTCTGTTTAGGAATGCTATCCTGGTAAATGGGAAATGCAATCATTTTGTTACACTTCTAGAGTGAAGTGAAATTTAATTAAGTACTGAGAAGGAAAAAAATCAATAGAGTATTGTGGAGTTTCCCCTAAATTTATCTGTGAAGATCTTACTTGTGCTAGAAGCTTCGTCCCGCTGTCCCTGTCATCTCACTCTAGAGCCCAAAATGCACTGAAAGCACAGAAATAACTTCACCAAAGCTCATAAATGGGGCAGGGTGGCACACTGATAGGAACCCAAAGTCTACAACCCTGAGAGGTGAGGGCAGTGCACGTAGCGACTTACAAGAAATGCTGTGCCAGAGCTCCTGGGAAATCGTGTAGCCTCAAAGGAAGAGTTGATGAATTTCCTCTCTCCTGCATCAAGAATAGCTAGGAAGCAGCACCAAACACACCAATGGCTGTCACCCACAGAGGTATACAAGGCTTTCCCCAAACAGAGCTCAAAATGAATTTTTGCGGTGTTAGTATATTTCGTGCCTGAGGCCAGGTTTTTACTGGAGTGGGTCCTGATGCTGTGAGCAGACTCCTTGAAGTCAGTGGGAGTCCACACAGAGTAATGTGTTACCCACCACGAATAAATGCATCACAACATATTTCAAATAATATTCAAGGGCCCAAATCCAAAAAACACATCTCCAGCTGCTAGAAATTGCATCAGAAGTTTCCTTTATTTCAGTAGAATCACCTGAAAGAATAGACTTGCCCACATCCTTAAATTGCATCAGGACTTTGAAGCTTATTTCTAGTGGAGCAAGGATTGAATACGTGGATTTTTGTGAGGATAACTGAATATTGTGCATGTGCTGAAATCACAATAATAGACCCAATCTCTTGAATCTGGAAGAAGGCCCACAGGCCTACTTTCCTGCCCTGCCGTATTTTCATAGACCAAATACCAGCTGTAGGAAAAATACACAAAAGAAACAGGAAAACCTCTGCACCTTCTGCTTTGGGTCAGGCTAGAAATGTTCCAGTTCCCAGAGGTTTGTTCCATAACCAGTAATTAAGTGCACTCTTAGTTCATAAGACGTATATTGAAAGAAACCAGATTATACAGTAGCATGTCTTCTTTGTCTCTCCACTAAAACAAAGGCATTTTTTATGTGTTGCATGTGAGCATGGAAGAGTTTGAACCCTACTACTATTTTATTAAAAGTATGATTTGGATTATACATTATTTTCATATCTGTGGCGACATATTTTTAGTTAGGAAAGAAGATTGATGGAAGAAGTGCTTATACGTGTAAATCCAGAGTGCTGTGGCATGTAGGATATATTAGGCACTTTTAGTCGTTGAAGTTACAGATTCCCTTCCTCAGTCTGAGGAAAGGGCGCCTGGGGAGTCAGTTACCAACAACAGTATCTATCACAAAACAACCTCTGTGACACTATAACAGTGATTCCAAAAAATGAAGTCTGAGAAAGGTGATTTCTGTCTCTTCCCTTTCCATGTCCCAAAATTGCTATCTATTTCATACCTATTTGGAGGTGGGAGGTATCAGCTGCCTTTGATCTTTAATAGGAAAACCCAGAAACAAATGACAAGGTATAAAGGACATTTTTAATAGATACTTAATGTTTCCCCAAATAGGTACACCATGGAGAAGCAGAGGTCAGCAATGAATACATGATCTAGAAGCCCTGTCTTCCAGCAGCAGTGCATGATTTGCATTAATTATGTCTATAGCCATTATATCTGACACTAGTCCAGGCTTCTTTAAACAAATGAGAGATACCAAAGAGTTTTGCTTTGTCTGCCAGTAGATTGGACTTTCTGTCTTTGAGCAGAGAGCCTTTTGATCAATAGCCGTGTTTTTCAAGGCTGATTCTGCAGCAAAGTTTCTCTGTTAAAACCTTTAGCATTGCACGAGATCATTCTGTGGCCTGGAAGTTAATATATGTTTGACGGTATTCGAACGATGTTTGAAATGCTGAGGTGCATTTTGGTGTATAAGATTTGCAAGTTGTGGTTAGTTATACATACCAAAAATAGCTTTTCAAGAATGTTCAGCCAAATGGTTTGCTTTTATATAAGAATATACACAGAGACTGAACTAAGAACATTTTAGATTTAGTCAGGAAACTATTGCTTAAATACCAATCAAAATTTTCATATAATTGCCGTGTGAGCTGAAGAAGAAATCTTGAAGTGATTTTTCTCTGAAGTAGTTTTTTTGGTTGGAAGTTCTTTGAAATGTTTCCTTTTCTCCATGAATAGCTGTGAAGTCTTGCAAGAGAGCTGCCTTGTTGTACTGGCAAGTGTCCTGCAACACGTCTGCATTAGTCCACAACAAAGAACTGCTTGGGACTTTCTGTCCTGAGGCAAAACAAATGTAAAAATCATTTACCTGCTTCACTGCATGTTTTATCAAATAAATACAAACTTATATATATATATATATGTAAAAAGTATTATATAATTATGCATGCTATCTATAATATTGAGAGTAAATTCTGTATTCTGTAAAAGATAAAAAATATATAGACAAGTAAGTCTACTTTCTGCTGACCTTCTTACAGGAGAGGCTTTTCTGACACACAGACACTTGAGGAATCCTCTATTCTTTAGAAATCTATTTTCTAAACATCAGAGCAACTATTTCCACAGAGGTTCTCAGGCTAAAAGTGACTAAAATGTAACCATTTTTACTACTACCCGGAATAGCATAATTATTCCCCATCAATTTCATACACTCATGAATATGCATGCACTACTACTTTCTTCGCAAAATGGGAGAAATGTGAGAAAACTAACTTATGGCTTCAGAATATGTTAAATATTTCACTTAGAGGAATCCATGAAGACCGATTTTCCCCCCTCTGGATTCTGCTGACAACAGGAATTGATTCACTGCACTCTCCTCAGAGAAAAGGTGCTTGGCGCAGCTGCAAACAGGGCCTGTCTAATATTCTTGCACACACAGATAATGCATATGTGTGTGTATATACATAACTCCAAAGTACCATTGCTTGCAAAAGCTATTGGAGGCATATTCAGCATTTAGCTTGGGCCAAGGTGACCTGTTGCTGAGAACAGCTACTGGAGATGTGAGGAAGTCAAAAAGAGAGTCCCACCAAGAAGAGCAAAACCGCCAGCAGCACCATCTACCAATTAGTCCTCCTTGCTTATGCGTACTAAAGAGGACTTGACAATCCTACACACCATTGTATCGGTGAGCCTCAAAATAGGTGCAAAAGCTGATGGTTTGAAGAATTATAAAATTATAACATCATAGAGTTATAGAATAGTTTGGGTTGGAAGAAACCTTTAAAAGTCATCCAGTCTGACCCCCCTTCAATGAGCAGGGATACCTTCAGCTAAATCAGACTGCTCAGAGCCTGGCACAACCTGGCCTTAAATGTTTCCAGGGATAGGGCGTCTACCGCCTCTCTGGGCAACCTGTTCCAGTGTTTTACCACCATAACTTAAAAAATGTCTTCCTTATATAAGGATATTCGTCAGGTTTCTACTCAGCTCCCCACCCCCAGGAGATGTTTTCTAGCGAGCCACCGCTTTGGGAATTGAGAAACAGGCGATTGCCAGTCCCGGCAGGACCAGCCTACTAACCAGCAGGGACACACAGCCCATTTTCAGTGCTGCTGCTGACACTGGGACAGGCAGAAGGGTTTTTGTGAAGCACTGTCAGTGCTGACTGCCTCACTTGTTTAAAAATGAGCCTGCAAAATTTATTAGATGGAGCCATCTGCTTCTCAGTCATTCTCCTACACTACCTCTGACAGTGACTGACAGGAGAGAAACAATGAATTTACAGCAGTGGGTGAGAATCAATTGCATTTCTGATCCCTCTTCCAGTGCTGCTAGGAGGCCTTACTGTGCAACCTGGAGTATCTGGTAACACATCTCTTGAACTTTTTAGGATCTAGAGTTAGTATTCATGGTCACTTTAGCTTTGCTCCTTGCAAGAGCCAATGAAGAAGAGTCTTCAAAGGAGCTGAGTGTTTGCAATCATTCTTGTTAATCAAGCTAAGGAAGGGGGAACTTCACTGTAACAGACCCAGGTTTTCTTTTGTTTTTAAAAGGAACCCATTCAAAGGTCATTTGGATCTTATTGACTTATCAGTTCTGATTTCAATAGGTTTTAATATGGCTATGAGTGCATGTTCTTTGAACAAGGAGTTTTCATTAACTGATTCCAGTCTGGAACGTGCATTTTTTGGTCACAAGTACATAATCTTCATTGCAAAATGACTTGTGGTTGTGTATGCTTCTTTTTGCTACGTTTATTCCATTTGAAATGAAACCTGAAAGCATTGAGGGTTTTTTTTCTGATATTTACTTGATGTGAAAATCAGGTGCAAAAAATAATGAAGTTTTGTCAAAACAAGAGAAGAAATTGCTTTGATTCACTTGTATTGCAAAAGAAATGTATTAGTTCTGCTCCTTCCACTCCAGACCCAAAAAAGAAACCATATGTCCCAAACCTAGGCTACTTTTCAAACTGTACTGGTTGATCTAACTAGCAATAACACTTTTGCCTGCAAACCTCAGATGACAAAAATATGGACTCTCTTGAAGTTAAACAGTGATTTAAGGCAGCAGCATAGCTAATTTGTTTCAGCTACTCTAACAGATGAAAGAAAGAAGTGAAGGAAGTTGCTGCCATTTCTAAAAGCTGATTCACGTGTCCTCAGGAATTAGTTGGTTACCTGCTGCATATGCTGTGTATATTCTTGGTAGGTGTTAGTGGAGGAAGCCATCCATGAGCAAAGAGGAACACCAGCCGTATATCAGCAGAGAGAGGAGCCCTCAGGCCAGCTGCTGCATACGGCAGAACACAGGTGCCTGCTCTTGCAGTGCTCAGTGGCAGACACCAGATCTGCTAAATTGGACCTGCTTCTCACTAGCCTGCACACCTTTGCCACATGCAGGTCTTGACCTCAGGCTGGCTGCACTGCATAGGCTTCCTCTTGACCAGGTTGACTTGGTGACCTGTGCTGGAGCTGCAGGGTGCTGGAGGAGCCAGTGAGCCAACAGGGAAGCTTACAAGTAGCCCAAAAAAACATTGAGGATAGTGTGTGCCTTAAGCCATGCTCATCTCAGGGCAGAGCACCAGGAGCCATTTCTCTCTTAAAAATTTGCAAGTCTTCACTCTCTGTGGGAGATTGATGCTTAGAATTATTGTGTTTTCCTCCCTTTGGTATTTCTGAAGTATTTTGGTGTTATCTGTCAGTAGCCAGCTCATGCATGCAGGTGACAAAAAGCTGCTCCCTGCTCAAGACAACTCAGGCCAATGTCTCCCACCTCTGCAGGTTGTAACACACGGAGGGATGGAACTTGGGGCATTCACGCTTCTCCTGGAGAAGCTGTACATCCATGGCATCGCTAAAGACCAACTGGAAGAGAGACAGAGGTGACAGGTAGCCCAGGGACAGTTCGGTCACAGCCTTCCCCTGGGGAGAGGGGATGGGCTGCACTCTGTGCCCTTCCTCTTGTGCACATCTCAGATCCCGCCTCCCCACACACAGGCTCACCGGCTGTAACTGTGGCTGTACAGAGGCAGGTTCAGTATTGTGCTCTTTCTCACCCTCAATAAGCATTTATTTATCCCATGCAAAGGGGAGCAGCATAAATGGGGCACTGTGGCTTCCTGGAGAACATCAGTTGCATACGTCCAGCTCTCCAGGCACATTCCTGGGCAGGACTTTGACCTTGCCTTTGAATCAGGCTCTGCGGGTGGGACAGGCAGAGGAGCCTCTGGCCCATGGCTCCCCAGGGAAGGGAGATGTGCGATAAGAGACTGACCCTTGTGCTGCTCAGCACCATCGAGGCTGGAGCACGTCAGGGCATGCTGAGAAGCAGAATGTGACAGCCATGAAAAATGCAGGTTGGGGAAATACTGAGGGATTCAAATTGAAGTTGCTGGGTCAATTTTGGGGGAAAGGAAAGCTACAGGAATGGTTCATCTATTGCTTGTGAGTAATTTGTGGTATCAGGAAATACAAACTAGATACAGTGAAACCAGGAAGTATTTTGTGCATTATTAGATTAGCTGTAAGAAGCACAATGTTGTACTGAGCAATGTGACTGGGACATGATTATATTCCTAAACCTACAAATCACAAATGAGTGATTTATAAAAGAAAGGGGAGAAAGGTGTAGGGGAGAAAAATGTCATGTTATCTGTTGGAATTGCTGCAACGTGATGAAAGTGATTTGCAGAAATACACACAACTCACCAAGAAGTACTGCCTGTGTCTCATCCCATCCGTAGAAGAAAGCTGGCATGTGTAGAGCTTCTTGATGAAAGCACTGAGCACATCCTCCTCCTTCTCCTGCCTTGCCTGGTGGCATAGCAAAGCACTTTTAACTTTCACTGAAATCAAGAGCTGGGGCCATTTAACATCTGAAATGTTTTGCATCTAGAAAATAAGGTACTATGGGGATTTGGGGTTTTTTTGCCTCCATGCTATGCAGCGTACCTGCAAAACTTTCATAAGAGCAAGTGGTAGAAAGCAGAGGCAGAGGTATTTTCTGGTATTCTCTGGAGAGGTTCAGCTCTAGCTCCAGCAATCTGTGTTTTCTTTTTATAACAGCACCTCTCGCTGTGGTATCTTAGCACTTGCTAAGAGGTAATCTCAGAGAGTAAATACATGTCCACTCCTCTGAGTTGCCTAGATTGGAATTTGTCCTTTAATTCCATGTTCTGGTGGGATTGCTTATGTAACAGATTTTTTTTTTTCTTCCTTAAACGAAGGTTATAATTCCATGGTATGTAGAATTAGGCAAACATTTCATATCATAAAACTACAGCCTGTGGGTGTTATGGGCGTTGGGCCAGCATCTCTGAACAGACAAATGTTTTTTGTCATTTTGAGGAGTTAGGAAATCAGACAGATCACACAGAGATGAGAAATAGTAAACGTGTTTAATTAAAAATTATTTTCTCAAGATGGTTTCAACAAAAATATTGAACATTGGAAATGTCGTAACACCTTCTTCAGCATTGCAAATGTAGGCCAGCAGGCCTGTTTTAAAGGAGTAAGGGGGAGGAATAGAAACAAGAGTGGATAACAAGCTTCCAAAAAATCCCAAATGTGTCTTCATTTCTTAGGGAAACAATCAGTTTAACACATATGTTGATGGAGAGGGTGATACACTTCCTGTTCAGAAAAAGGTCTTTGCTTGCACAGTTTGAATGGCTGTGTGAGGGACATATGCATAGTGTCGTGTTGGTGGCTTGTGTTGGGGTGGTTTCCAAGGAGCAGTGAAGATCACCCACAAGCAAGCAGGTGAGCTGCCCTCTCTGATTCTTCACAGAACTGTTCATCAGACCAGCTGAAAAGGTTGGTCCATGTAGGGTGTGTCCTCTTTCTGCAGATCTGGGCAGTGTCTGCGGAGTCTGAATGGAGGCAGCTCTCCATTCAAAGAATGACACCCCAGCAATCCCTGGCAGGATATTTTCTTCTAGTACCTCTATTCTATCTGTTCTCTTTTACCTTGTGCATGAGGGATGAAATTAGCTTAAACCAGACAATTCCACTTGCAGAAAAACTGCTCTGGCCAACCTAAAGGCAAATCTTTGGCTCAGGGCAGAGGGACTCTGTGTCTCTCATCTCCTTGGTGGCTCCAAGACCAGCTGTCCCATTCACCTGGGATGAAATCAGACTAAGGCTGATGGAGAAATTGGCATAGGGAGCCAGCACCACCTCCCAGAATAGCCATGCCAAAGGGATATATGAGCAGATTTTGAGTGAAGGGCCGACACTGCCTTTCAAAGATGAGAGGTGTGTTTAATTAGCTGCCCAGGCAGCACTGTTTTCCTCTGCAAAGTAATCTCTCCTTCGGAGCTGGGAGACACACTGCTCATGCTGCTTAATCACTTTTTCGGGACACCAAGGTACAGGCTCAGCACAGCCCTGGGAGGACAGTTAGGGCTTGGGAGGGTAATGCCAGATTCCTGAACTGTCATCCCAGCTCTGGGCAGGTTTTCAGTGGGGCCACAAGCTGGTCACTTCTGCCTTTCTACCTTCATTTGCCCACCTGAATGAATTAAAAGTCGGGCTTTGTGGATTAGTTGTTTAATAAATACTATTGTGCTTTGCATATGCAGCACATGATTTAAGCACCCCCGTGGCTGTTCATTAAAAGCCCAGGAGTAGCTGTATTACAATAGGTAAGCATATATATATTTTGGCAGCCCCAGTTTTGCAGATGCATCAGGTTGCAAACAGAATTTAATGTGACTTCAAATAAACCATGTGAAAACAAGCTCTTCCATTTGTCTGGATTAGCATAAGCTCTTCCTCCCCGCATCTCATTTCCCGCGTGTTTAAACTACAAATACAGCTGAATTTGAGTGTAATCCTCATGTCTTTACCAACTCATCTTCACTGACAAAAGCGCATCATTAAGTAGTAGTGTAAGGGGGGGACTAGCCCTCTGTTTCTAAATGTGATGAAAGCAAATCCATCCAAACCTGTGCTAGTGAGTAAGATTTATCCCCTAAGCACAATAAAATTGGTATCACAGAGCATACAGGCACACACACACCAAAAAAAAAAAATCAGGATTACCACAGCATTTCTGTAAATTTGGGATACCTTTCTCAGTTCATAAACACTTATTACATGTAAGCAGACCCAGTTCCTGAAGAAAATGTGCAGTTTAACCTGTTATTGATTATCTTTACAATCTTCAGAAGCAGCCAGAGTGTGTTTCAGGGCAGAAATTGAGAAGTTGAACGTGCCTGGAGAGCTGCCAATTCTACCTGTGAGGTAATAGGATGTTGATCCCAGCCCGATGTACCTGGGAGAAGCAAGAGGTCATAACCTGATACCCTGATCTGGGTAGCAGTGTGCAGTCAAACAGTGTATTTTTGTTCTGGGGATGGGCGTTTTTCAGGTTGGTAGAAGATGGGCTTCTGCAAGAGCCATTTCTTGTAGATGAGGAGTGTCTAGGATTTGAAGCAACTCATCACCTGGAAGCTGTAGAGAGACCCCTGAAGACTTATCCAGCTGTTGCTTGCCTTGCACTGGAGAAAGCTGGGACTGTGGGAACTACAGCCAAAAGTGCCACCAACCAGACCTGAAAGTAGTGCAAGTGACTTCAGTGAAGAAAACTAAAAAACACTTTTCAGGAAGACTTCTTACCAGAAGGAGAGCAGAAGTGCTAAAATATTTTGGAAACCTCTCTTTTTTCACAATGTAGATACTTCTCTCTGCCTTGAAGAAGATAGTGACCACTGAAAGAGACTGAAGGCACAGAAATGTGTAGCTGGATCATGGTCCACTGTCACAATAAATGCAGAGAGAAGTGAGACGTCAGAGGTGCCTGGTCCAGCTCTTATGCTGTCGCAAGAGGAATTGCACAGGGAAACCTATGGCACATAAACATCATCAGAGACATCAGAGTGGCCATACTGAGTCAGACTATTTGTCAATTTGACCCAGAATTGAGCTTCTGACCACAGTCACAGCGGACACACAAACAAGAATACCAGAACAGGTTAGGTGTGTTTTCCCAAAATAATCTCCCAGCCTTTGAAAATCTGCAGCTCCTGATCCAGAAGGGTTATTCTGGTATTTCGAAGCTGCAGTGGATGTCTGGGAATTCACCCAGTTGTTTTTGATCCAATGTGAATATTTTACCCTGTCTCTGTGAAGAACCATTTCCTTTTGCCAGTTCTGCCCTAGCCGCCCTCTGGTGTCACTGCATCCTGCTGGGACATAAAACTCATGTGGGACAACCAACAGTCTCTCCCTACCTACCTTTCCATGATGCTGAGTGGACCCAAAGCACATCAGTCCCTGGACATGTCCTTTCCTGGACTTGACAATTCTGGTCTCTGTGGCTGCTCCTTGTGTAAAAGCCATTCCACACCTCTGAATATCCTGGTTAAGCCATCTCTGAATCTTTTCCCATCCTCTAATTTTTGGGATGAGGACAGATATGCCCTTTGTGGAGCAATACCACAGTTACGAAGTGCCAGCACTGTCTCTGTCGCTGTGAGACCAGTCTTGCGTCCAACAATAGTCTGTCTTCTGAAGATGCCTGTCACCTCTGCAGCTGAGGACCAGAGCACAGCTGGGCTGCAGGGTTCTTGCCAGCCCCAGCACGGACCTTGGCTAGTGGGGACAATTGTGCCACCCCTGCTCTTCCTGGCTCGGAATTGACTGCAGGAGCAGATTCTTTCCCTGCAAAGTTGGGCAAGCTGGGCACAGGGAGAGAGTTAAGGGAGGGAGGTGTGTGAAGGAGAAACACTTCTGAGACCACCAGATCTTCCTTACAAGTTTAATACTTGATGGCATAGCAATTATCTTTTTTTTTCCCCCCAGCATACCAGTCCTGTGAAATGAATGTCATCCTTCTCACATTGCCCACACTCACAACAGTGAGCCTTGCTCTTACAGACTGCCATGCCATGCTTTGAGTTTACAGCCAGTCTCATGGCTTTGCTGCACATCACCTCCACCTCCAACATTGTTACTTTCTAAACACCTCCAGCCTGATCAAACAGCTGCATGGGTTTCTTCATTTTTTCTGGGTGTATTAGCTTGTGTTGTTCAGGTTAGATTTTATTACTATATCCTCCAGATATGGCTGCTGCCTCTATGATAGAGTCTTTGCCACCTACTATGAGATTAGCTGCAAATTTAATTGCAGACCTATTCATCTCCTCTTGATACCTACCATTAACAACAATAAAAGTAGAAATCACAACTGAAATTCCCAGAACCCTTCAGGTACCTGTCTTTCTTTCAGTATACAGTTGTTGATGGTTCAGTTTTATCTATTTACAGTCCTTCAAGTAGTGTTTGGTATACAGAGCAGCTCTCTGGCATGCTATTAATCACCTTCTTTGAAATGACTGTAGAAAAGATATTGGGCCATGAGCCAGCAGTTTTGTGATCATGTTAACGGTTTGCTGTCGTATTTCAATCACTTGCTCTGTACAAAATAACCCAAGATGTCCCTCCCGCAGGGTATTAAGTAAAGATTGAAGCCCCTGTGATAAGGGAAGATTCTGACAAGCATTAATCTGAAGGGAGCAATTTTGTGGGAAATAAAGGGCAAGAGCATCGCCAAATGGCCTTTTCTTGCACAGGGATTGCCTTTCTTGGGTGCATGCACTTGTTGGGAGGAAAGCTGTTTCCCCAGCATTCTCTCATTGCTACAAACATCGGGGTGTGTTTGGGTGGTTTTCAGCATCCAGAGCTTTCAGTTTATACAGATTTAGAAAATCCTTAATTAAACAACAGAAGGCATATTATCCTGTCTCCTTTCATCAGCTTGGTACCCATCAACTACAGCTGGCACAAACCAATTATCCCTGTGGCAACCACAGCTTTTGACAGCTCTTCACACAGACCATTTTCAATTTGTAGGCACCCCATGCTATTTTTGTGCTTCTGCAGATGATGGAAGGCTGCACTGTGCACCTCCTTCTCTTGGACTTATGGTGCTATGGCAGTCAGGAGGGACTGCTTTGGGACTGCCCTTCACCAACAGCAGCAGCTGGTGCTGCCAAGGCAGTGGTCACAGTGCAATGTAGAAGTTGGCCATCCTTGGGAAGCAGGGGGTTTCCATCGGGTTGAAGCTGATGCTCCAGCCTTCTCACAGTGGCTGCCATTCTCTGCAGCCCAGCACTGCCAGGGTAAGTGATTGTACCCTGAGAGAAGCCTGTGTGACACACATCCCACCGGGCTCTGGGACGTGGGATGTTGTCTCAGACTATCTACGAAGTGTTGTGCTCATCTGTCGGCCATGGTGCAGTATGCAAGGCAACAGAAACCTGTTGCAATGATCGAGAGGAAGGAAAAAAACAAACCATGAGGTCTTTCAAGTCACCAATGTCAGTTCACAGCTAATTAGAGGGCAGGAGTCTCTTTCCGGGCTAGTGACCAGACTGGCTCTGCTTCATGGCTGCTCTGCAGCTGACAACAAGCCATAGATGACAGGGAGCTCAGGCTTTGGGCTGGGTATCACCACCCCACTCAACGGCAAAGCTGGCCAGCAGTCCACCTGTCACTGCCTGTGCAAAGATGGTCTCCCAGCTCAAAGGGAGGTTTAGCATTTCTCTTGGTTTGATCCATTTATCCTTCTCCAGGAGCCCGAGCCAAAAGCTATTGACTTAAATGGGCTTTGCATTGGGTTACCAGTTTGTTGGAATGAGGGACATAGGAAATTGTCCCAAATATCCTCATTTATAGAAGTCTTAGTTATGTTCCCTCTATGCTTAGTTCCACGATCTAACAGAAATATGAAGGATGTAGTAGGAGATAGTTACTGCCTTAAGGACACAAAATTTGTATTTTTCTTTGTGACATCTTCCCACAGATATTTAGTCCAAATTTCTTCTCATGTAAATCAATGAGCATTTTAGAAGTGAGATCAAGGAGGATTCAGAGCAGAGTCCCTCAACGCGTTTTGTTTACCTCCATGAGCTACAGCTGGGCTGCAAACCTGGGTGAAGTTCGCCTACTTTTCTCTCTTCTTTTAACAGAACATTGTGTTAGCATAATTTCTGGATAAATCTGCAATACACAGGCTTTTAAGGAATCAATATAGAGATTGTCAAAGAGTCAAGAGTCGTGATTTCCCACACACACAGAGGTTGGTTGGCTTGCTTTGGGGGTTTTTTTGGAATGTAAAGCAGAATACCAAGTAAGAGTCTGAGGAGCAGGAGAACAATTTTATCACGAAATTCAGAACATTCTCAAATTCCTGATGATAACCTTTAAAAGGAAATTTCTAAGAACTTGAAGTTGATATTTTATATATTGCATTTGTGGGTATTTTCTAAAAACAACTTCTAGGGAAATTTTTCCCCCAGTACCTCCACAGGTAATTAACTGGAACCTTTCAAAAATTGTATCTTCAGTAAAAAGATAACACATTGTAAAATTCTGTATTAAAATCTTATGGATTTTTGTGAAGTTGGAAGACACGATCAAATGTTTGGATACCTCTTTAAAACACTGGTAATTTAGGCTCTACAATTTTAGCCACTGGAGGGCTCCCCAATTTTTTAATTAATTTAGTAGGACATATAGTATGAAAGAATGGAGGATGAATATAGAACAGTATGGTCCTAGTCACTACAATAATCCCTACAAATACTACATATCATGTGAATTCCAGGTATTCTTTGGTGCGTACCTCAACCAAAATACTGGGAGAAAACAATTTTAGTATTTCTGGTAGAATAAATAGTCCACTATGAGTTGACCAACCTACAAGACTGCGTGTAACTGTTTAGCTAGATATACATAAAAATACAATAAAATTTTGGGACTTGGTGTCATGACACAATCAGGTATATTCCCCACAGATTTTACTCTAATATGTGAATACTTTAATATATCAGTTTTCCATGTGGATGGTTAATTAATCATTGCAGCTTCTCCATGCTCCCTGCGTACCAGCTCTCTCTATACTGCCATTTGACTGATACGCTTCTCAGAGGCAGCAGCTCAGAGAAACGATCTTGAGTTTTTTTATTAATAACCTACATAGAAATTTCTATACTGAAGATGGTTGCTCACGGCTGGGTCAGGTGGCAGCACAGGATGGAGTCTACTCCTGCATCCTGCTCTAGCTGTTGCAGTCTGAGCACTGAGCTAACTATCTTTCACGATCCTCTGTCTGGTTGCATAACCACATCCGTGCCTGCTCTTGTCAGAGACCTGGTGGTGTTCGTCTTGCCAGAGCTCACTGCACTCGTGTTCCCTACAGAAGCAGAGGCCAATAACCCTAACAATGAAATATCTGCTGGTGAGGAAGACAGATCGCAGGCAGGCCTGTCGCACCAGCAACCACTTTGTCAGAACTAGACTTGAGTGGTTTTTATACACAGTGTAGCAAACCTCTGCATCCTACTGACCTGCCAGCTGCCATCCTGATCAGACACAGACCCAGGGATCTGGTGTGGTTCAGATTACTCAGCTACACAGAGGCTGGTATGTACTGCAGAAAGCAACAGGAATGGGAAAGAAGCTGAATTGTGTGACTCAAGGCTTGCAAAGAGAATGCAAATGCGCATCAGTATGGATGTGTTAAGTGCATCCTTAGGAAAGAAGAAATGAGTGGCATCAATGTTTCCCTCAGCTCTTGTCTTTCATACTACCTTTGTGCAAGGCCACCTGTACCTCATCATGGTGAGCAGTAGTTGTAGACTCCTTAGCAGAAGGGCATATTTGCTGCTAATCTAATATTAACCCAGGTGAAGAACTGGTAAAATATTTAAACATCCAACATTCCTTACTCTTCAGCTTCCGAGCTGGCACAAATCACTGCCATGATTTGGAATCTGATCAAGCACGTTTCATAGGTACAAAGAGGCTACTTTATAAAGGAGGATTAAACCCTCTACAAGACCAGGCTAGTTGGAATTTCTCTTTCCCCTTTTCATGCTGTAAGGCTCTCAAATATTTTTCCACACAGCACTTTTCACCAACTTATCTTACAGCCTTTTGAGGCCATGTATTTTAATTCAGAGACCTGAGGACTGAAAATTCCTATTTATCCACAAGTCAAGTACTATTTTGTCTTTGGCCCTATGAACAACTTTGCCATAACCCTTCATCATACTTCGAGCTTGACCCATAGAAGGGCTGACAAAGGTCAGCAAGTTTTGGGACCGAAAGAGACCATAAGCAAAGGTGGAAAGTCAAGCCAAATATAGTGTAGATACCTAGAGGTGGTGAAAATGATGTTCACTTGGGACACTGGAAGTGAGCAGAAAGAAGGAAGCACATGACAACTTTGACTTCATGTAATCGAGGTGAACATACCATGGCAATGAAGGCCACATTTCAATTACAAGTGGTGTTGAACAGTGTTGCTTTTTGTGTTAAGTAGTCTGCCTCATCATTTCAAGGGGTGCCCCTCAGCACTCTGAGAATTTGGACAGAGAGGGAAGTTCCTATACTTGTCCCATCCTGACATTGCTGGTTGGCCTCCCTCTCTTCTCTACTTTAAGCTGGCAGAAGCCAATTTAGCTGGCACTGAAACACAAACACCACCCAGAAATGCCTTAAACAAAAGCCATTTTCTTCTTTGCTGTAGGCAAGTCTGAGTCTTCTGTGACATTTTGAAGAAAGATGCCCTCCTAAGTTCTCCCTGGAAGCAAACCCAGTTGGCACCAAATAAGTGATATCAAAGTAACTGTGTGGTCTGAAAGGTGGACTTTTCCTGTGATCCAGAACCAACAGCCTACCCAGCTCACCCCGGTGCCCAGGGACAAGATCCATGCCCTACTGCATTTCTTGTTCTAAGCATCACCACAGCAGAGCCACAGACACACACACACACAGGTAAGCATCTTCCAGACACAAGGGTTGATCATTAGTTGAGTAAATTAATTTAAACAACAACTTGGCATTAAACCTATCATGGAACTTTAAAATCATTAAGTGTTCAATTATTTCCTAGGAAAGCTCTGAAGTGATGCTGTTAGATTCAGCTCTCCAGCTGCTATCAGTGAGGTGCAGAATACAGCATTTGCCTGCTCCTGGCTTGGATGCTGGCAGCTTTCCTGTCTGTTATTTCATTTGGTCTGGGTGCAGATTGTGGCAATGATGTAAAGGTTTGTCAAAATGTTTTTTAATGTTTGGTTTTAAATTTACATTACAAATGCCTCTTAAAGAAAATCCAGTTAATCTCAGCTTGGCCTGTTGCCTGGGAAATTTTCTGTGTGGTGTTTAATATTAAATATAGCTCTTGAAGATTTCTTTATTTTCTGAAGTGTTTATAATTATTTCTGTTTTCATCACAGTTTGGAATTGATTTTTTCATGAGTACACAGGTAAGAATGAGGCTCTTCCTATGCTTCATGCAAAAAATCACCATCATTTTGTTAATCACTGAAAAGATATTGCTAATACAATAGCCTGCAGAAGATGAGAAAGGGAGAACTGAAAGGTTTCTGTAAGAATGCCTAAAGAAATGGCAGAAACCTGATACAGCTTTCAAACACAGACAAGGCTTCATTCTTTCTGTCTTGTTTGATAAAAAATGAACCGCATAGTGAATGCTGTAGCTTCATGTTACTCCTGTCAAATCTTTAGTAAGTGGGTGTCCAGGGAATTAGATCATAAGCTGAGGGAATATTCCTCTCATTTGAAAGGTTGCTCATTGTGTTTATTAATTTAACCATTGATTTTAAGAAGGCAAAATCCACTATTTTCAGAGGGATTCAATAAAGTGAGGTCTGCCTGACCCCTTTACAGGCTATTCTGAGAGGCACTTATCCTATGTATCAATGGAAATACCCAGAGAGAATACATGTAATATAATTATTCATAAAAGAGAGCTAAATCACTGAGCAGTTACACATCACTTAGGCTGAAAATATCTTCAATTAAGGTAGGAATGAAGTAATATCACATTTTATGCAAGTTCCCATCAATAAGCCTGACACATGTCAGCTCTCATTTAATAACATATTTTACTTCTAATAATTCTCCTTTTTTTTCCAGGTTCAAAAAATGTCGAAGAAGGCTCAACTGTTCACAAAAATGAAATGTAGTTGTAGGAGGAATTAAGGTTTCATGTTTCAGGGCACAAAATAATCCCCATCTGAGGACGCTAAAATGCGTTTTCCTGTTTGGAAAAGAGCACTAGCATCACTGGGATGTTTCATCACTGTATCAGGAAATGGAACAAGAGGGAGCAGGGGTTATAACCAGCTTGACCAGTCCTGTGATTCATACACCTCCATTTCTGTCCCCAAAATATTTGGGAGGTCCTTCCTGCCTGAGCCAGTGCTAATTACCTCATGTAAGTAAACAGAAATGGGCATGTGTTTCTGGCACACAAGTGTTTTCAAAGAATTAGGCTTTCTCAAATTAAGTGAACAAAATGCAGCTTCGTCCTGAGTAGCAACTGGGAAGGGAGAGAGAGAAGTAAAAAAAACAAGGTGTAGGAGATGGCCTGGGACTGGGAAGTCATCGTGAGTGGTGGGCCCTGGGCAACCAGACAGCATTTCCTGCCTGGGCAACACGCTGCAGCTGGTGAGCTGGAGAGACAAGGCTCTTTGCTCCTGTTAAACATCCTAAATCCTGCTCTGCATGGATTGCAGGGATGCACTGCATATAATTCCACCCCTCAGCACCTGGATCTCAGTGTCTGTAGTGTGGAGAGAAACCAGGCTGGGAAGAGAACCAAGAACACATAGCAGCCATTCCCACGGGGAGCCTCGCTTAATCCAACCCCACACAAGCACGCTCAGTCAGGAAACAGAAGGGCTGCAGCTCCTGCCAGGCAGCTCTAACAGCAGTGTAATCAGAGGGAAAAAGCAAATCCATCCTGCAGCAGCTCTTGAAAAGAAGCTGCCAGGCTGCAAGACCAGCAATGTGGGCAGCAGCAGTTAGAAACACGTATTTCCATGTCAGCATCTTGTATTTCTCTCCCTCCATTATTTCCCTCAGTGAAAAGGTTGCAAATTGGGATTCAGCTGTTTATGTGTGTAGTGACATTTTGGGCACCCTCAGGTTGCAGAGGAGTCTGCGCAGCACTGGCAGGTGCCTGAACCAGCCACTGGACGCCAGGTGGGAGAGCACAGAATATCTCAAACAGCATCTCAGCCCCATGTCAGGCAACTGACTCAAGGTAAACTCAAAGAAATCCCAACAGATGCATGAATCTAAAATTGGAGGGATAAAAGGCAAAAATGCAACAAATTATTGTCAACACTGCTCTGAATTTAGTTTATATAAGCACAAACATACAAATATATTTGTATTTATTTGTGTAAAGAAATGTTGTGAGATACTTTGACTCAATTCAATGGGAAATCAGCAAATTCTGCATAGCAAACACATTTGCTGATATGTTTTGGGATGCACCTCACCAGTGCTGCCCTTCTAGGAGAGACACAGATTTTGTAAGTTATGTGGCAGGAATGATTTTTTTGGTCTTTTTGGCTATTTTTTATGTATTGGGATATGCCAACCCTATGTACAGCCTGGTCTCATTCATCTCACAGAAAACAAAGTTACTTCTCTAGTCCCAGTGACAGTGCTGCCAAGTTTCTTATGATTTTAAGGTATGGGAAGAGTGGGAGTAGAACTTGAGCTTTTCTTGCTGTCTTGCTAACACCTATTCACATTGATATACTTTCATCTGTAGTTTACTGATATTTCATAACAGACCAGTTCTCCCAGTGCTCATTAAAGAGCAAGTCTGGATGCAAGAGGGACCAAGGAAGCTGCAAATTAATGCTGATGAAAACTGAAGAGGACAGAGGGTATTCCACTAAGTCTTTCCTATCTCTCCCAAGATATGCTCCAACAGAGAAATAATCTGACCCTACAAACTGCAATCTAACAAGTGCAGGATTCTGTTCTGACTATAAACTACACAGAATGCCCTAAGTGTAACTCTTGTTATACAGTCTTTGGGAATGTGATGATTTCTTAAGTAGATACTGTTTGCAACAAGTCAAAAAGCTTAGGCAGAAGAGACTCTCACTGAATGATTTATGAGAATTTACATTATATTTCATATGGCATAGCTGTAAATGAAACAAATCACAAACGTAAAGAAAGAAAAAGGTCTTTCTCTTGTTGAAAAGAAATGCTCACACATGACTTGTGGGAAAATTATTAAATACCAAGTCAACATTTCCCAGAAATTTTGGGTAGTGTGAAATTTGAATTTTTTGTGTCCTGGTTACAATCTGAAGGATTTCCCTGCCATCTAAAATGACAGGATTGTCCTTGTAAAAGACACTCAGATTCCCAGTGACCTCTACTTTTGCACTGTTCACCTGTAGTTCCAATCTCCTGAGCTAAATGAATACTACTGTCTGTATTGACTCTGCTCTTGCTGGCATGAGCTGGTTGACTTCAGCTGTTTGGGAGCCGCTTAGAAAGTGAAATTGTCTCTGAGCAAAGGCAGTGGCTTTCCTCTGTCGTTCATTACACCGCATCTTCATGATGGCCAGAAGCATCAATTTCAGTGTTATCCTTCTTGAATAATGTTAGAAAGCTTTATGGTCTTCAAACATGAACTCATCTCTGTGCAGCCGCTGGATACAGCTATAATGAATATGCCTGTATTTTTTGACCTGTAAACTGGCTTTAAGATACACCTAGAAAACCTCTCACAGCTGTCCTCCTTTGCTGTTCTCAGTTATATTCGCCTGGTTAGGAACAAATGATCCTGATTTCCCTGGAGCTATGGGACGTGGTAAATGAAGTGTGAATGTGGTTTTGCACTAAATGAGTCTATAAAAATAGTGATCTAATGTATGACATTTGTTTATACCTTAAAAACGTCATCATAAACCTCTGCACAGACAACACGGCCAAAGCCCACCGGGATCCAGGCCTGTGTGTTGTAAGAAGCAACCCCAGGGAGGAAGGGTGCAGAAACGGAGCTGCTGTAAGGCCAGTGGGGAATTCTTGGAGAGAAGCATGAGGGCACACATCGCATGAGCTGTGGTTGAACGCATTTCAGGTGCCATAGCCCAACTGCAGACGCAGGCAGCACAGGGCACATGCTGCACATCTGATCTGCCCTGCCTGCACCAGAGCTGCTGCCAGCATTCCTGTGAGCTGATCAGCCTGGGCAGGGGATACCTGCCCAGTGCTTCTGGACCTCTGCAGGCAGGGCACAGCAACTGCTGCCCCTCCAGCCAGTTTGCCAGGGACTGCTGGACAATGTGCTCAGATTCTCCAGATGCTGCTCAGAGTCCATGACTGAACCTGTGTGGGGCAGTTCAGGCAGGCAGTAACACTGTAGAGCTGCAAACAAGATGAAAAGTAAGTTATGACATATGAAATCTCATGCTAAATGCCATCACATTTAATGTGGGGACAATGTGGCTGCAGTCCTGGTTCCTGGAGGGATGGCCCCGCTGTGTTCACTAGTGATGTGGAGAGCCGTCCAACTGGAACAGAGTATGCTGGCTGGGCTTACTGTGGGATGGGGAGGCAGCTGTGCATCAGGAAATACTGAGGAGGAGCAAAAACCCACTGAGGAAAAGGGGATTGCAGGAACCCAGGGGATATTTTTCATATTTGTGAGGAGTAGAGGCCACGGTCTACCACCCTGAACTGGTGAGTTTTTAAGCAACCTGGGCAGAGAAGAGTCTTCTGTCCTGCCAGCAGTAGATACAATGGGATGGGTAAAATGGCTTTTCTGGAGCTGACTTCCCTATTCCTCCCACAGTGCTACCCTGGCAGGGATGAGGAACATCTCCTGAAGAAGTGACCAAATAGTTAAAGGGTTTCAGCCTGGTCTGCTGTAGCAAGGAGATGTGGTGGTTGGCTGGGAGGTAATAACAGCTTCAGTTTTAATGTGGTGCTGTGTAGATGAACAGGGCACTATAGAAGAACCCAGAAGATGCTGGCAGAGGGTGGTGAAGGCAGCAGCACTTCTGCTTCTGCATTACTGAGCCAAGGTGCAGGTGCTGGCCTGGGACATATTAGAAGGTACTGGCATTTCCCAACAGAACCCCCAAGAGTTGAGCTGGTACTTGTCCCTTCAGAGTAGGCTGAGCTCTTGGTATTTTGAACTAATTGAGGAATGACAGGGTATCAGGTACAACCCTGGACAGAGGAAGGAGACACTGACATGAAAACCAGGTTCCCAAGGAAAGCTCCTGGTTGGAGATTTGTTGCACAGCTCTCCTTGTTTCCTATGTGCAGTTGAAGGATCAAAGGTTTATTTCTGTGGAAAATACTGATGTCCTCCTTGGGAGCTCCCTATCCACAGTGGATGCCTTGGCTCTGGCAAAAGCCTTGGTGTTTCAGTGCCAAGGGAGTCAGCTCTCAGGTATACAGGATGCTGGCACTCTGGTCTGGGGCTCAAATGGCCAAAAGGTGAAAAACTGGGGAACATGTGACTTAGAGTTTAAAACTGCTGTGGTTCTGTGGGGTAAACATTATTTTTAATGTAGTGGGTATATTTTCAAGGGCAGTGCACATTCTGAGAAGTTCCCATATGAGTTCATTTACCACAAGTCATTACTCTGTTCTGGTGCAACATATTACACAAACACACACAGCATACACTAAATCTATATTGAGAGAGGGCAATCCTGTAACTGGCTTTACGATAAAGGAAAGAAGTAATAGGAACACCAAAACAACTCTTTAAAAGTCTCATAAAGCAAACCAGATTGAGTATCGTTAGTGATAATACCAATGTAATTCCAGTTTAATTCCATTATACTGAGAAATTACCAATAACCAACAAAGAAGTGCTTGCTGCACACCAGAAAGCCCAGATAACAACAGATTTAGTCAGCTTTTCTCTCATTATCTATATACAATACTGCTCAGCCTCTTAATGGAAGTAAGGTTTGAAGCTGATTTTGCTTCGTTCCAAACAATAGTATCTCCCGTTGGTGTGGCATGATTGCTAGGTAATTTTCCCTGAATATACACAGTCAGTTCCTTTTACCTTTACACTTAAAGGTGTTATGGATAAATACAATGACCTATAAAATTGTATTATAGAATCTGTGACTACGTTTGAGTTCACACATTCCCTGGTTAACAGTGGAATATATTTGATTGAGGTTCAGTAGTCACCAACATTTTTCACTTATTACCTGTTGGCACATTTGTTTGCACTGTACCATAGACTGTGCATGAATGCATGTTTTACATTTTCTGAGAGGCTGCATATTTTTTTTAGCACACCTGTATACACACTGTCAAGCACCCAGATTCAGCTGGAAATTTCTTTCACATCAATTGGTTTTTCTTTGTTTCCTTTTTTTTATAATACTTCAGAAAAACCCACAAGAGCACAGCGGTATAAAATGGGCATACATAAGCACATGTATCTAGTCAAGATTAGAAAGAAAGGTCCCAAGAGCACTCAGAAGGAAACAAAGAGACAAGGCTATCCTTGAATCAAATTGCAACTCCTTTCAGCAGTGTTAGCAAATACTTTTCTGAAATATGAATATTTCCCCCTTTTCCACTTCCATTTAAAAAATGTTTAGTTCTGCTCTGAAAATTGCCTGATATTACATCTAATTTATCCAAACCTAATCTTTCCATTACAGATGTTATGTGTTTCCTTCAGGAAAAAAACAAATATATGCAAGTTTTGAATAGCAGAACCCTAATCTGAACTTGGAAAGGCTGCTCTTGTGTGTCTGTGTGTGTGCAGACACGCACATGTGCATGTGTGTAGGGAAGGGGACGTAGCCAGGAAGGCAACCGGATAATCAAGCAGCTGGGGAAATAGGTCTAACAGCCCTTTGTCAGAGGTTTGCCATGTCCCATCACCATCCCCACTGCCGCCAGAGGCCCCGGAGACTCGTCAGAGCAGTTCCCCCACATTGCTGGGAGCAAAGCTTATCTACCACAGACTGCCAGGAAAGCTCACCTCCAGGCTGGGGGAGTGTCAAGACCTGTGATGGGAAGCCCACAGTGAACCTTGTAACTCCGACCAAGGGTTCAAGCCAGGATGTAAACAGAAACCGGTTACGAAATCCAACGCAGAATTTGGTAGTTAGTGTGAGTGCCATAACCTAACACTGGTAAAACTGGTCCTTGGAAACCAAGCGCCTTTTAGGGGTGCTAATAACGCCAAGGTCATGGGTTCGATCCCTCTACAGGCCATTCTTTAAGCATCGATCCTTGTGGGTGCCTTCCAGCTCAGAATATTCTGTAATTCTGGGATTCTGTGACACATGCAGAAGCTGACTTTGAAGGATAGGGCTCACCTGTCATCACTCAGCACACACCCTGCTGAAGGGCAGCAGATGGGCATGAAGCTGGGTAGGATTTTGCTGAAAAGGTCCAGTTCATGCAGTGCATAGTGACCCAGCATCAGATACCTGTAGCCACAGTCATCCTCAGGAAGCAAGGATCTGTCTGGCCCCATAAGAGGATGATTAGGCAGTGACTCTTCTCAGAATGTGGTTAATCCTCTTTAAGCTTCTGATTTTGTCCCAAATCTTACCTGATGGCTTCACTGGCACCACGTAATTTTCAGTCCACTGGGCTAAACAGGAAGGGAAATGTAGTATCTCAAAGAGCTGCCTGACACTGGATCCCATTTCAAATACCCAGGTCTTGGTACTGCCCTAGTTGCTTCCCAGGTGCTGGGGAATGGGGGAGCAGAGAGCACTGGCTGGTGGCTGCTCAGAGAGTTTGTGCAACCTGGTCTAACCTCCAGTACAGATGTCATCCATAGGTGGGCTGTGATAGATCATGTGTAGGGAAGGCACTTGAAGCAATCTTCATGTTAAATGAAGATTTTTTTTTTTCCCCTGTAATTACCAATTATCATAACAAAGAAACTGAAGGGGCTGATCAGATTTGTATTGAGAACAGTTTTGTTTCCACCTCTTTTCTCTTGTCTTGGGAATAAAACATGCAAAGTACCAGGGAAGAAACTTTCTTGCGAATTGTTGAATTATAACTAAGCATTTCAGAGGTTACTTATATATCTATGTATACATTGTATATGTAAGAAAGCATAGAAAAGCATCAAGTTGACAGACACCATTTGTCTTACCTTATGACTAATAATCCCCCTGAAAATTGACATATGGTGTCTTTTCCCCTTCCTCTATTTGCCATCATAATTTCTCTTACACTCATCCCCCTGCCCCTGCAAGCCAAGTTAACAAGTCAAAATCTTGAATTCCTCAAAGAATCTTAATTTTTGTGCCCCACCACTTGGGGCAGACCACTAGGCACTCGCACTCTGCGATGCTCTTTACATTTTATCCGAATTATTATACAAGCAGGAACGTCAGAGTGCTGCAAATACAAATGAGGCAACAGCTGCTTCCTCCTTTTCTCTGCTTTACTTGTGATCAAAGCAGTCCCAGTTTCCACCTTGACTGCTCTTAGGACCTATCCAACACAGCACATGTGCTGTGGAGCTGCTGCATGCTGGCCTCCAGCTCTGGTTGTCGGGAAGTGTAGCATCCACTGCCCAGGGGCACTGTAGCCATGCAAGTCACTGTTGGGTTTTTGTAACAAGGTTTTGGTAGCAGAGGTGCGAGCATCAACTTTCCATGTGGTGCCAGCAGCTAGAGTCTCAGCAGGGTCACGAACCTGGAGGATCCTGGCACCTTTGGCCAAGCCAGGTCAAGTCCAGAAACATTGAACTGTGAAGTTGCAATAGCCCTCCCCATCTAGATATTTTAGAAAGAAAGAAAAACATATACTCCAAGAAACATGGGTGAACATGCATTTTTGTAACCTGCAGTTTTTTCTACTGGCTTCCTTTCTTTATCCCTCAGATATTTGACCTGCATCAAGGATTTATTTCCTTTTCCATCACTGACTTTTCCATTTCACTTTGTAGGTAATTTTAGGCCCACAAACTAGCTTCCCTTTTTCTATCTAACATTCAATGTAACTTCAAAGCATTCAATTAAATTTCTGTCCTTATCTTCTTCTCTGCCTTGCCAGTTCGCCATGTTTGTTCCAGACTTTTCTAACTTCTCATGGATGTCCTTCTCTTCTCTGCCACTTCCTATATCGGCAGTGAAAATTAACTCCTGCCAAGTAATGTCATCATTTTTTTCCTTCTCCTTTCCCTCTGATTCTTGTAAATCTACTTACCTTAGGGTGTATTCCTGTGACAGAAGCTGTCCCTCTTCTGTGACCCTCAGCATTATATATCATGGGCTTCCTTTGATCAAAGTGTCTCCAGGGGAAACAGCTTCTCTTCACTGCTCTGTGAACTTTAGTCAGTAAAGCTCCAATCTACACCTACTTAAAGAAACTTAAGTAATTCATATAAGGGCAGCAATGGCACTGTAAACATCATCTTTTTCATTAAAATGTTCACCAGTGAATACAAGGTTAGAAGGTAGCTCTGCATTTGCATTATTGGGAAAGTGTGCATAAAGGGACAAATAGCAAATACTTACAGCTCTGTAATGGACTCTGGCTGGCTACCATAGGATTTGCTTCTTTTCCTGCATGAAAATACCCCATCTGAGGGGCTGAAAATGAAAGCTTGACTGGGTGTGGGTGCATTTATACCAAACTCTGTCTTCTTGTTTGTCTGCAGATACTCATTCTCAGACAATTAACTTTTCTAAAGTAAGTTATGAAAGTAGGGAAAACATCAGTTTATTTGGCACAAAGGATTAAACCCAAAGAAATTAGGCATTTTTTAAAAAACCTTTGTCAATTTAGCTCTGTTTTCTTTTGAAGGTTCTTATTAAATAGTAACCACATTTGAAATGTAGTCTAATTAAGAACAATTCATGAAAAAGAAGGGGAGAGAGAAAGCTTTGACACAGCTGGTAATTGTTAATAGTTTTTCTACAAGCTCATTCTAATTCTGCATCATTTGCCACTGCTGCAGAGTGGAAACATCTGAGCCTTGACTTCTGTGTGAGAAGCAATCCTACCTTCTATTCTTGCATAGGTGATGAACAGTCTATTTCAATTTATTTTGGTGCCTGACCAGCAGTCCCTGCACATGGTCGAGTGGCTGTTGCTTTTCCTCTTCATTCCCTCCAGTTGCATCCATTTTATATGCGAATAAATGCCTTCCTTCTGCTCCTGAGATTTAAGGCCAAGAGCTGCAGAGATATTGTGAAATACCCTCTTCAAACACTTTATCTGCTTTAGACAAAGAGGATTTTAGAGCTTACTCCGAAGCCTACATCAGTATTTCTGCAGTCCTTCATTACTTTTACTATTCTTTCTGGGCTACTTTCACTTTGACTGCTCAAACTGTTCTACTATTTTTCACAGTTATTTTCCTCTCTTCTTTCTCATATTTCTTCTAACCTGTGCCCACCAGCTATTATCCCCGTTAATCTCTTCTTTTAGATCTTGGAGTCTTCTCCTGGGCACAACAATTAGAAACCCAAATAGGAGGAAGAACTTGGTATTTGTGGTGTTGCATGGAAGTCATCTTTTTGGGCATCCTACATCTTATTGATGAATGCCACCTCAAGACCACCCTCACAGTTATGTTAGCCTTCTTTTGTTTGTGTGTTAGAAAGCATCCTGTGTTGTGTTTGGTGAATGTTACAAAACCACTTTAAATCAGAGCTCATAACACAGTAGGGTCACTCATGACAGAGTGATGACACTTTCTGTTCCAGCTTGTCATTTTCCAATTCCATGCTAAGTCAGGTGCACTCACCAGGACCCTATATACTTATTTTGAGATATTTTCTGATATCTCTGGCTGGGTTTTTTTAGTAGATGATCTTTCTCTTTTAGAGACACAATTTCAGTATTTGCTAGGCTTTGATGCTCATCTGAATTCAGCAGCAGCTCAGAGTTGGAAAAAAGTCTCTCTAGAGAAGAAATATAGCAAAAAGGATTTCTCAGCCACCCCTTGTGTATAGCATCTAAGCAAAATCAGAAAAAGCAATTGGAAAAAAATACTGTGATCTACCCAAATATCTCTGCTAAAATAGATGGCATTTTAATGCACAATATATGAAGTGATACTGGTATGGACTTATTTTGTCTTTCCCAAGAGAAAATATCAGTTAGGTGAAACAGAACTTTTCCATGAAAACGTTCAATTAACTTGGTATATTGATCCAGAAGGCTTACTAAGCCCAGAATTGATTACAGGAGGTGAAAGAGACTGAGATTCACACTAACTGGTACTTAATGATTAAAGCATTCTCCTGAGATGCATAAGGCACAAACTGAAATTCTTACCTCTCCTGTTAGGCTGGTAATTATTTAGCTAAATATATACAACATGGTAGTCCCACTTGGGAGATAAAGACATTTCTTCATAAATCTGTTTGTCCGACAACCTACTTGAAATATGGTAAGCACAGGCAGACTTATTCCTGAGACTCTCACATTCAGCCAATTTCTGTCCACAGAGTAATTTCCAGGCCATTGGTTGTACTCAGGTGGAGATGCTCGTACTTTCTTATCTATGTTCTCTTTTCTTAGCAAGGTGGTTTTCTTGCCACTCTGTTCAGAACGGAAAGTTTCAGACTCCCAATTTTTTGAACATAGCAAAACTGCTCAGTTTTCTTGCCTGAGCCAAGTCAGATCTGTATAAATGACTAAAGCCACAAGAATACAACATTCTGCTGGTGTACCCTTGCACCAAGCTGGACCTATCAAGCCTTAATAGTGTAACTATCTTTTATAAATGTGCTTGAAATGGGATTTCTATCTCTTCCATAATGCTTCAGATATCTTACTTTTTGCTGCTCCTCCTTACTCACAGCAATTTTGTGTACTGCTTTCAATTTATCCTTTGGGCAGGAAGAAAGTAGCTGACAATGAGAACTAGGACTCTGTAATCCTTTCCCATATCTGATGCTCCCGGTACCTCATGTGGCCCTGGGACATAAGTCCAGAGAAAGCTCTTGTAGAAAGCGCACACTCACAGGGATGCCCAAGTGTTGGCAGCACGTGTGGATGCATTTGAAAACAAGTTGGGTAAACACATTAATGGAATGAACCTTCAATATTGGGATCAAACACCTTCCAAGAGCTAACAAGCCCTTGTCTAAAGTGGCAGTGATGCACTTGGATGATGTGCTCTTGCTTTTCTTACCTAAGTCCTCTGAACCTATGAACTGAACCTTTACTTTCAGTGTTAGCATTACCAGACTTAAGTATGGTATGAGTAGCTGACATGTTCAGACACTGATCTATTATTGAAAAATGTGCCTCTCCCTGAATTTGATTGGTAGTCATCAAGCATTTCAGAGGTAAATAGCCCCTGTGGCGAGCACTGAATCCAGCCAGCAGGAGCAAACAGTGTTTATTAAATCAGCATTAGTGTTGAGCTGGTTGCAGCAAAACCAGATAAATGAGGTCAGTTGTCCTATGTGGTGCCTCTCTCAAGATCCTTTCTTCAATATGCCTCTAAAGCCATGAATTATTATAATGACACACATGATCTGTTGAATTTGAAAATTAATATTTAACTGTATTGACTTGTTGGTAGTTACATCACAGACAGATCCTGGATCCCATTTTGACAACATGAAATGAAAACAAACAAACAAAAATGGCTTAGATCTGTTTTATAAGACTCTAATCTGAAACAATATTTGTGTTTGCATTTTTAGAATAGGGGAAAAAGCCTTGCCATACACAGTGGAAGTCTCCATCCTCCCTTTTAGAGATCTAGGAAGAATGATGCTACAGCCAGAGCATGTCTCACTGTACACTGTCTGTGAAACTAAATCCTAACCCCTGTTGTAGCAAAAATCACAGCTCCGTGTCTGACCAGGTAGCAGGTGGCAGTTTTCTCTGCATGTTAACCTGGAAGTACAGTCTCAGGATATACATGTTGTGCCTTCTTGTACATGCATGCTTTACTAGGAAAGTTAATTTCTGCTTTATAAACACTGTATTTAAAATAAGCAAACAGAACTATAGCATAACTACCAAGTGACTTAATGAACATCATATCAGAAAAACAGAAGGATATCACAGTTCTCAGTTAGGTTCTCATTTGTCATAGCAGACTTCGAGCGACTTTCATCAAATAGCTTCATCCTGCTGTGCCTCATATTCTTCATCTCTAAAAAATCCACATAGATAGATTTCTTGTAGGATGTTTGAGGCAAAGGTTTACTGCCGGTCTGTACATTACTTCATCAGGAAACACTGGGGTTTTTTTTCAAAAATGAGCATTCAAAATATGCAAAAACTGTAATTTCTGTCAAGAAGCCTGCAATGTTGTTTGAGAAATATTCAAGACTCCTATAGTGTGGGACTTCTTGTGAGGATGGGGTTAGGAGTACTTTTATGATTTTGTGCAGTGCAGGACAAGTTGCAGAAGTTCCCATATTTCTTCAAGACTTACTTTGTTTTGAGGCTAAAGAGGATGCTTGTAGTGGTAATTGAGTGTCAGAGTAGGATGTGCTTAGGGATGAAGGTGGCTATCCCAGAGTACTCAGAGACCAAGAGCATGGCTGATGGCCTTCACCAGCAAGAACAATCTGACATCTCCAGTGAGAGCCCATATATGGTCTAAAGATCAGCAGCTGAGCAAGCTGTCATGATGGAGACGAGATGCTGCTTTTTTCGTAATGCTGCAGCTGTGTAACCCCCATGTTGCTGTCCCTGGGGCTCTGTGCACCCCTCTGGTCACCTAAAATCGTGCAGAAGGGGTTCAGAGTGATATTGAGCATGCAAATGTGATGACTGGGGAAGGTAAGCATGGGCACAAACTGGTGAGGGACAGGTCACAATGAATTAAGTTGAGGAATGGCAGAGAGAAGATAAAAGGGGAACAGGAAAGCTATGCAAGGAAAAAGCTCAGGTGGTTGTTCCCTTAATTAGGACAGGAGCTCACTGCCACAAGAACTCAGTGAGTCATTCATAAGATAATTGAGCTGTTGTAGGTGGCAGATTCTGGAAGAGATACAAAACCTGTTTCAGACCACAAGCCAGCTTTGGATTACTGAGGGCCTGCACCTAACATGGATGCTGTTCACTTCAGGTTTACACAGTTCTAGCACACCAAAACCACGGCACCTAATCATCTATGACAAGACCCTAAACTGGAAATGCAGCTGGAGCAATCCAGCCAGATCACTACATAGCTGAAGCATTTTAGGCAGTGAGGATAAAAAACTTGTGTGAGTAACAGAATCAGCTTTTGTCATTACTTGCAATGAAACTCAGGTGACTCATCTACCCTCAAAAATTTATTTCCATGGTACTCTCAGTGTCATTTTTGACTGTGAAAGGTTCAAATGAATCATTTATGAACATATTCTGGCAACTCAGCCAAGGGATATTCCTTCAATCCTGGTTTCTTGATGAGACAAAAATGGAAAGCGAAAACCCACAGTTTGATCAAACTAGAGCTTTTTCCAAAATTTCACCTCAGCCCAGGAAAACTGAGCTCAAAGATCTCCTCTGGTCAGGAGCCAATGATTCAAACTTAATGTCTCTGCTTGTCAGAAAGGATAACATATAATTACCTACCTTAACAGAGCATTGCAAAAATTAGTTATTATTTGCATAGAGTGGTTGAATAATTTAAAAATCTTCATCTCTGTTCTTGTGAAAGATTGTCTTTCTAAAGCAAAATAAAGTATTAGTAATTTCAAATTGGTAGTAGAGAAGAAGGCAGTTCTCCAGATCACAGCTTGAGTAATTGAGTGATGCCCAAAAGAAACGAGCAGGTGCTGGGGAATAGCAGGGACGTGACACGCAGAAGGCCCAGACAGCTTGCTTCTGTAGCACACCTCCTCTCCCAGGTTCTGGGGCCACCTATTGGTCCTTCAGACGGAAGACAGAAGCAGTAATTAAAGAAAACAGGAAGTCGTTTTGATGGTTGGTTGGTTTTTTGTTTTTCAGTTCAGCTGCCCTGCACTTTTATCACAGTTTTCCCTCATTTCCTGGTTACCCATACCTAATGGAAGACCTTTGCCCTCCAAAGTCTCAAGGGGTGCTTGTGCCCCAACTGCAGTGAGAAGATACACATCCTTTGCTCACCTCCCAGGATTTTGTGCTGCTTTCTCCTCACACAGCAGAGCTGCAATGACAGGGAAGCTGTAATTTGGTTTTGGTATCTAGATTGCACTTATCAAAACAGTTCATTTGCATTCACAGTCTCACCCTTGATTACACCTGACATTTTAAGTCCATTATATTTGATAATGTCTAGTCTGTCTGCGAGATAGGAGAAGCAAGGTGTGCTGTGTTCCCAAAAATTGCAAAAATCTCTTCTCAGCATTGGTTCACATTTCCATCCACTGTAGTGGGGGTAGCACATCAGGACTGAGCAGAGCTATGCAAAAGAGACCTGCTCCAACTAGTTTTTAAGTGCTCTGCAGCAATGCCAGCAACTGTGGTTGGGTCCCCTTGCTCCATGCACCACACGCAGGCCAAGGGCACTGTTTCTGTGTTAGGTGTTTTAGGGTAGGGACTCTTCAGTCAGAGTGTATCCTGGCTACACAGTGGCAAGAAAGACTGACTAGGCTTCTTTCTTAGATCATATGATTTGAAAGGAAATACTCAGAATTCAAATTGTTAGACACTTCTACTATGAGTTATTTAAAATTCTGGTGTCCAGGTTTCCTCCATCTTTAAGTCAGGCAGCCCTTCATTCATACAGGGTGTCACCACTTTTTTGTCCAGGTGAGATACACTGCACAAGGTTGCAGATACAGTGCCTTGGATAGGTTTGCAATAAGAAAAACCTATACCAATCTCAGTGTAGAAAGCTTTTACAGTTATATTTTATTGCCTGAGAGTTCATGAGCTGCATAAACACCCTTAAATCCCCTTAAAGGGCGGAGGAAGGAAGGAGATCAGGATGGGATTACCCTGAAGACAGGGTGTTGAGGAGTCTCCCTGAGGTCTGGGATCACTAGCTTGATCTCCTAGGCTTCTGCTGTCTACTCCAGTATGACCTTTTGTGATTTCACCTCCAGAGTCACTTGGGTCTGTAGAAGAGTGAAAACAGTAAATACAGACATTTCATTTTTACTTCCCAGGGAAGACTCACAGATATGGTTGGGGTTGATAATTCACACATTTATTTGTATCAAAACAACTTTCTGGCTAGGAGTTTCCTGACTGAGATAGGCATGTGTCATCATGTACCATAAGAGCATAAGGTTTGCCTTGTGCTTTGCTCCTCAGTCCTGGATTACTGGAAGACATGAGAAGATAGATAAAATTGGGAAACAAAAAGGAACCTACAGAGGAGAAAAAAATGAGCAGTATGCTGCCAACCACTGAGGAATATTCTTTCCTAATTGCGTAAGTATTAGTTTTATTATTTTATCTCATTGCTTCTCCCCTCTCTCTCTGCTTAGCTTTGTTTGGGGTTGGGATTAATTAGCATAAGATGTTACAGAATATGAATTGCAGCAAATTTCTGCTTTATTCACACAGCTGGGGTGACCAAGACACTTAAAAGCAATTTCTCATTGATGTTTCTGGGAAAAGATTCAGAAAGGATTTTAACCTACATAGTTTTTGATGTGTAACAGGAACTAAAGGTAAAAGGATTATATTAAAAGAAAAAGATATCCTTCTCTACCCACCCAATCTTTCAACAGTTCATTTCAGTTATTTATATAATGAAAAACAATAGTTCCAACAGAGAGGGCAATGTACTATGAATTTTCCACTTCTGTGTATCTACCCCCTGTGGTAAAGTTCATAGCAATGACAAGGAAGCTACTCAAAAAGAGCAACTTTTGTTCTTTTTGTTTTGCATTCAAAATCCCATTTATAACTAAAATCCCTCTGAACCTTATTAAGAAATTCAAGTAAACATTTTTGCTTCAGTTTCTCATTTATACCAGCCCAAAGGCATAAATTAGCAGCAACTACCTTATGCATGTAAATGTCCATGGGCACATGCATTCACACGAGAGCCCTAGGTCTGCAGGAATATTACCAATGGACAATGGGGTTGTGGAAAGATCTGTAAGGGTGCCTTTCAAAAAGCAAATGTCCCTGAATGTGTTCTCACTAATAAGTATTTGAAACTTGATTTCAGGACTGGAAGGGCTTTTCTTGTGGAACTGTGTTGCTTACACCAAGGTCTGTATGGCTGCTGGAAAAGAACATGGAAGCTCCAAATGTCCCATGCCACAGCAAGCCCCTTTATTCTCTTTCTTTTGTGATAGAAAATACTCCTTTTTTTCTTTTTGGCAAAGCTATTTCCTTTCCCTCCCTTCTATCTTCAAGTGAAAAGTGCTCTCATTAAGAACTGTGAAATCTACATTTCTTCATTAAAAGCATATTAAAAAACACAAACCAGAATTATAGTTGCATAATGCAGTCCCCATCACATTATAAAGTACCACCAAGAAATATTATCAACACTGTCTTATATTCATTAAGCAAACACTGCTTGAGATGGTGCTCAGATTTTCTTCATTTTTCTATTACATGATCCATCGGACTTTATTTTCTTGTGATTATGGAGAAAACTGAACATTACACCTATATGTTCTAGTTGCTTGCTCTATCATTTTCTTTTAATAGATTTCAACAGCAAAGAGAAAATTAAACAGGGAAATCTTGTAAGAGAAAATGAGGAATACCTGATTATGTGCATTCAGCAATTACTGAGGGGGGTTATCTCTTTTTAAGCTATGCCTCTAGGGCACTTCCACTGCTTTGGTTCCTAGGGACAGAGTTTGCCACTCACTCATATTTTGTGAAGACATTTCACATAAAATTCTATTTGCAAGACAGTGCTTTGATGCACACTCATCTGAACAGGGACTGGGTTTGCAGTTTATCCAACAAGTGAAAATGGACTTAGGTTTCAGCACTTTGATTCCAGCAACAGCTAAAAGGATATCTCTCACAGCCTGGCTGTCACTGCTGTGAATGTGCCTGGGTCCACCATGTCTGACTGAAAAACTGCATATGCCCTGGGCATCACCCCATGCCACAAGGTGCTCCTCTCTTCACTGGACTATGTGATTGTGTACTTTGTTTCGGCTGAAAGTAGTAAAATTCAGGAGTTGAAAATGCTTCTTCCTATGGAACGAGGTGAGCTGGCTCCAGTAATCATTGCCTGGCCCTGCTGGACTGATAGGACAGGGCACAGAACAAAATCCAGCAGCTGACATTAGCAACAGTGGTGGCAGCTGTCGCACTGTCCCTTTCCATGTCCCTAGACCCTTCCAAGGTGCAGTGTTTTCTTAGCAGTTGGACAACTGCTCTTGGGGATTCAGTTTCCAACAGGAGCATCTTAATCAGCAGGCTGCATCTCCCTGTGGAAGCTGTTTCACCTTGCTGGAAAAGAGTTTAATCAGAACGGGGAGGATGCAAATATCTGTAGTGTCAGTGGGGCATTCAGCTGAGAAGGTGCCTTTGATTCACCAGGACTCTCAGGGCTACTACTGGATTTTGTGCAGTAGCCGCAAAAATAAACATACCAAACCAAACAAAACCCTACCATTGAGAAACTCCTGCTCTGCTCTGGGTTTTTCTTTAATAAGACATGGATATAAGTTGCTTTCTTCCCCCATGATAATGTTCTAGATGGCAGATGGAGCTTCTGCCCTGTAGCCCTTGATAAGCTCCTAAGGCACTGGCTGACTCGACTGATGCAGCAGGATGCAAATTTGGCTGATTGCAGGTGACTTGCTGCTCCCCGGTCAGGCTAGTGAAGGTGCTAACTCAACAGGATAGGAGAATAGGCAAGTCTCTCCTCCGAGGTAGAGTGGTTCTCATAAATTAGGTACTTCAAAGGTCACATTTAGATTTTGGTCCTGTTGCTACGAGTCTCTGGGGAGTCTCTGGCAGCTCATTGCTGCCTTAAAAGTGGTTGCAAGTGAAATTTAAGTTCTCTGCAAGTAACTTGCAGCAACATAAAGAAACCTGAATCTGAAGGGGAGTCAGGCACATGTAGAAGATATATGCAAAAGCTCTGCAGGTTATGAAAGAATCCTTTGTTTCCACTACAGCAGCTGGGGATGAACTATCACCATTCAGTTGCTTCCAGGGCAAAGTCAACATGTTTAGGATGAGCTGCCCTCAGTCCAAATCCCAGATGGAGGTATCATGCTGCAAGAAATTGATATGTTCTGTGGAGAAGAAAGTAATTCAGCTACAGATTTTCCTGTCTCCATAATGGCCACTGCATGCTGATTTTTACCTCTGAAATTGTCAGTGTTTTAAGATCTACCCAGAATCATTAAATGAACATTATTTGGGCTTGTAGCTGCAAGGAACATGGTCCTACCTGTTTCATGCACAGGGAGTACTTGGCGGTTTGTCACTGGCAAACGTCTCACAAAAGAGGACTCAAAGTGACAAAAGCTGAAGGTAATCCTTGGCTCAGAAAAATGTGCCATAAACTAACTCCACTCAGCTCTCCTCTTTAGAATACAGAAAAGAGGAGTTTGTGCTAAAGCATCTTGCTACCACAGATATCTATATTGCTAATCTCACTTTGAAGATGAATGCAGAAGCTGCATTTCTGTGCTGCTGGCTAAGAGATAGAGAGAACAGCTCCACAGATAAGCAGCCTCATGTTGAGAATATTTGTGCCCACCCCACTGGTGTAAGGGTCTGGAGCCCCACGAGACCTTGCACATCAAGATCTAGGGGGCACAGTGCATGTTTTCTGAGATTTTCCACCCTGTCCTCAGATGCTGCAAGAACTCCCTCTGTCAGGCACGTCTCCAGGGGTTTTTCAAGGGGGACATTTATGAAGACTATCCTTACAGAATTGCCATGCTTTGCAATCTGGGAGAGTTTGCTCCTTTATTTTCTCAAGTGGGGAATTATTAATGCATGCTACTGTGGCCATGTAAGAAAAAGAAACAGTCAGTTCAGAGCTTACACACACCCTTTCCTCTGCCACTGGTGTTCATGAATGCACAACCTGCTCTTTCTCCTAATCTCACATGACCACAAGCTGTTTCCAAAATGCTGGCTTTAAAGCCAGCTTGTGGTTTTGGAGAAATATGGGGCAAGTAGCACAGCTGGATTTGCTGTGAGTATTGTGACTGCCTAGAGCACCTAATGGTGAGGAACCCAAAACTTCAGCACAGTTCCCTCTTCTGCCTCCCCACTCAGGTGCAGCAGTAGCAGTATCCTACCTGCTGCTCTGTTGCTATGCCAGCTTCAGTCAGAGGTTATCTGTGTGGTATTACACAGCTGGTTACAGACAGCAGCGCTGCTTTCACAGCATTATACAGGATAAATGAACAAAATGAACATAACCTGCTGGAAGACTTCAGGGTACTTTCAGGGGCAGCATAGCACTTGTTGCTTAGCCAGATAACCTCTGCCAAGTCTGCTTGCTTTGCCTGGGCATGGACATGCTCTCCAGAGTTCTTTGGCAAAGCCAGCACAACCACTCAGTCTGCATGGAGAAAGAATAGGTGTGTGTGTTGTCTGTGTGTTCCCGCCCTAGGGGTTTTGGTTTCCAATCTAGTTGCAATACCTTGGGGTGTTCTGCTCATACCCTGACCCCCAGCTTGGTCAGTCCTGATGATCTCTGTGGGTCTCAGGCCAGTGCCTGTGTTGTTCTGCCTTGTGGTTACTGTGATTTAATGATTTATTAGCATCTATGCGGGTACCTCCACTAGATATGACAGAGGCAGTGCCACCTTCCCAGAGTCCCAGTAGTTCAAAACACCGAACCACTGCTGGTTTCAACTTGTTCACATATTTTTAGCAACAAACTGCAGTAGATGAGGAGCAGAGGCACTCGCTGCTCTGCTGCCTTAGCTGGCGTGCAGTAACTCCTTGAAAATTCCCTGGGCATCATTCCACCTTAAATTCTCCTCCAACATGAATCCTAGTGCCGTGGAATCATGGAATTATTTAGTTTGAAAAAGATCTCCAAGATCATCAAGTCCAACCATTAGACCAGTTCTGCCAAGTGCATGCCACTATACCATGTCCCTTAGTGCCACACCTACATGTCTTTTAAATATCTCCAGGGACGGTGACTCAACCTCTTCTTTGGGCAGCCTGTGACAATCCTTGACAACCCTTTCTGTGAAGAATTTTTCCCTAATATTTAATCTAAACCTCCTCTGGCACAACTTGAGGCCACTTTCTCTCATCTTTGCTCTTGAGATATGGGAGAAGAGACTGACCCCCACCTGACCACAACTTTCTCTCAGGTAGTTATAGAGAGTAATAAGGACCCCCTGATGTTCCTTTTCTGCAGCTCCCTCAGCCACCCCTCATCAGACTTGTGCTCCAGACCCTTCAGCAGCTCTGTTGCCTTTCCCTGGACACGCTACTGCACCTCAGTGCCTTCCTTGTACTGAGGGGCCCAGAACTGAACACAGGATTTGAAGTGAAGCCTCACCAGTGCCGAGTACCGGCGTATGATCACCGTCCTGATCCTGCTGGCCACACTGCTTCTGATACAGGCCGGGATGCCAATGGCCATGAAAACAGCAGGTGCACAGGGAAATCAGGTTAGTTTTTTCTTTTTTTACAATGAAGTTACCTCTGTAAGAGAAAGAACGGAAGGATCCTGTACCTGACTTGTGACCTCACGCCTTTCAGTGTGACCCACAAACACGCACTGGCTCAGGCTCCACAGGTGGCAGGATGTTCTCTCTTCCAAACTCTGTAAGACCAGCAGGTTCCTAGAAATTGCTGCTGTACGTGTTTTGTCTTGTTTCTGTGTGCCCCACTGTTCTTTCTATTTTGCTTTTGCATGTCTGTTTGCATTCCTTTATCCTGAATCTTTTCTGCAATTTCTTATGCTGGTGTCCAGCACAGCATAATGCAGCTTGATTGGCTCGCAATCAACACTTCATAATAAAAATCACATACTATTACCTGATATGTTATACGTAGTGGAGAATAATTTAATTTTTCTCTCTCTCTCATACCAAAAAATTTGAGGACTCTTTGGTAATCCTGCCATAATACTGTGTGTCACTTTGGAGACCTTCAGAGGCCACTGAGTTGCAAATAGCTATCAGTTTGTGAGACTTGAGCAAGCTTTATGTAGCAGTTTGCATACAGGACCAATTTTGCCTATAAACAGGTGCTACTTCCCATTCTTGAGGGATTTCTTTTGTAGGAGGAATGATATTAAAAATAGACACCTTTAGTTTTGCAATTATCTCAGAAATAAAGTTTAAAATACAGTTTTAAGAGTCACTTTTTACTGACAATGGATTTTGCATCACATTTTCTCCTCTGTTCTGTGCAGATTCTGTTGTTAAAGCAGTGCTGTATCACTCTATGAGGTCAGCTAAGATTGTGGAATTAAAGTCCTTCACTGTATAGCTTTGCAAATCTTACTCATTTCCTTGTCCTTCCTACACTACAGGCTGCCCTTTTCATCAGGTTTTTGTGTTCAACAGTCAGATAATACACTTCAGTGCCACAAAGCCTCAGCACCACAAAATTCAGATATAACCTCGATGGTGTGAAGATGTGTCAATCTCTTTTTTAAAAAATGTTAAACTTTACACTAAATAAAACATGCATATCTTGGAAACTTACACTAAAAAAGAGAAACAAACTTCTGCCTCCCCCGAGAGTGCTGTATTACTTAAAAGCTGCCATTACCTAGGGAGGCAGAGGAGTAACTTATCCCACGTTGCACAAAGACTACAAAGGCATCTCACTGTGAGATGCTCTGTCTACAACACTTTTGCAGGGGGTATCAGTAGACCTTTATGCACCAATTCCCTCTTGAGTGGCACTCCTGTGGTTCCTAGGAAAAGTATTGAGCTGACATCAGACTTCAAATAGTTTAACCCCAGCTGCCCTCTCACTCCCCACATCCACCCGGTGGGCTGGGGAAGAGAACCTGTGAGTTGAGGTAAGAACAGATTAATAAATTGAATATTATAATAATATCAATAATATTAATATTATTATTAATAATAGTAGTAATAAAAACAATATAATGAAAAGGGAAGTAACAGAAAGAGGAATAAACCCAAGAAAGACAAGGGATGTACCATACAGCTGCTCACCACCTGCTGGCCAATGCCAGACCGTGTCCCTGAGCAGTGATCAGCCCCTCCCAGTAACTCCCCCCCATTTATATACTGGGCATGACGTTCTGTGGTGTGGAATATCTCTTTGGACAGTTTGGGTCAGCTGTCCCAGCTATGCTCCCTCCCAGCTTTTTGTGCCTCTCCTCACTGGCAGCACATGGGAGACTGAAAAGTCCTTGACTTGGGGTAAGCCCTGCTGCGCAACAACCAAAACACCAAAGTGTTATTAACATTTTTCTCATACTAAACCCAAAACACAGCTCTGTACCAGCTACTAGGAAGAAAATTAACTGTCTCCCAGCTGAAACCAGGACACCTGGCTAAGTGTAATGCAGTAAGGTGAAGTAAGGAGGAAGCTTTTCTTCTGGACGTTTAGTCAGCAAGAGCAAGTCTGTAAGAGGAAAAAGCCAGACACCAGTCATTATGGCTTAGAATTAATCAAAGAGCAAAGTAAAACTGGAGATTTGGCCAAGAAGTGAAGTCATGCTGAACAGCACAAAGTCACCTCCTAGATGAAAGCCTTATATGACATCACTGCTAGTATGTCCCATCCAGGTGGTGTGGTTCTCCACCTTGGCATCCTGTCAGAGGTGGTTTTTCTCTCATCCTGTTCAGGTTAGGCATTAAACGCCTTTTACATTCAATGAACAGAACTAAGCTGGTCCACAGGCACTAATATGACAGAGGTTTTTAGAGAAAATTTCCAAAATTTGTCTTGCTTTTGGAAATGGTTAAACTGTGTCAGCTAAGATTGGGTCCCTCCTTTCTTCAAACAAGTAAAGGCAAACAAGTCAGGCTGAGGCATCCTTGCAGCAGGAAAAAAATCTCATCTTGATATTTACTGTCAGACAGAGCTAGAATAATTTTTTGTATCAATGCTAGTGAAGACCTAACTGGTAGGATGAGCCTTTGGTGACAAATGCTAAATAAAAAGTATATCAAGCAAGAATGGCTATATACCTGTGTCCCGTGCAACTAGGGTAAATATTCAATGTAGAAATGTCTTGTAACCCATTTTTTCTTAGTTTCTACTGTGCTTAGGCCAATTTGTAATTTGGGTTAGGAGCAGTAGTCCCAGTGTTAGAGGCACAACATCTAAATCTGTCCCTATAACTCAGGCAATACCATCTGCCTCTGCTGTTTATCTCACTTAATGATTTTTGGCTTTGGCTGGTGGCTGAGCAGAAAAGACCTCATTGAATTAACTCATCACTTCTGGTATTCTCTGCAGCACCAGGCAGGATCGTGATAGATCTGACACTCACTGAGAGAGTCAGCCCAGTGCCACCTTCTGCTGCAGATCCATCCAGGTCCACAGACCATCACCAAAGAACAAAATCAGCAGAAATTTAAGATTTTATTCCCGGTTGCAATTAGTTAAGCTACTAAATCAAATGACATCTACTTGGAGTTGTGAAAAGCTTTTGACATTGGTCAAAACAGAACAGATTGCCCAGAGAAGCTGTGGATGTGCCATCCATGGAGGTGTTCAACGCCAGGCTGGATGGGGCTTTGAGCAGCCTGGTATGGTGGGTGACGTCCCTGCTTAGGGCAGGGGATTGGGACTGGAAGATCTTTGAGATCCTTCCAACCCAAACCACTCTATGATTCGGCAGACCTTTCTGGCAACCTCACAGCATAACAAGGAAGGAATCTTTTAGAAAAAGATCTTTTTAGTAGTTGTCTTTCCCAGTGCTCACCAGCTGTTAGAGGCAAAGAAATCTGTATCTCTATAGCTTCAGGCCACATGGCTTAGCTCAGCGGTCAGTTTTCCAAGCCACAGTTAAAAGGATTACTAACTAACTACTCTTTGCTATTATCTGTCACTAGACATTAATTTTGGGGTAGAGCTTGTACACTGGAGTATTTAAAAGAATGCTAATGATGTAAAGGTAGGGGAGGGAAACCTTTTGATGCTAGACTAAGTGAAGACAGAAATGAAGCCAAAATATTGTAAGTCCATCAGAAACCTAACAAACCAATACAATCAAGTGGAGCAAAAATCACTTTAAGTGGCTTTGGATTTGCATTCACTATCGAGATCTCATTTAGTAAATTATTGTAACATTGATCCTTTTACAAAGGAAAAAATGTACTGATTTTTTAAAAATCCTATGAGGATAAAAATAAATAATGTTCTTATAAACAGGGATGGCCTGGAGGATTTCAAAAACATGTCATTTTTCTGAAGTCTGGAACTCAACTCTTTACCAGTAATGGCTCAATACTAAATTTCACTCTGCTCATCCAAATCACTTATGAGAAGGACTCAGTTTACAGTAACTTCCTTCCTTTGCCTTGGAGCTGTTTCCTGTATTGTATAGGCATTTGCAGATATTAGAAATGGGCAAGATTTCTGGAGACACTGGTTTCCTAAAGAAAATTATTATCCATTTAGAAGGGTTTTCTGAAGTACCTAAATAGCTTGTAATCTGTTTCTGAGGGTTTCAGCTCACTGTGATACCTCTGCACACGTCATCAGGTATGTATTTGAATCCCAAATGTCTTAGAAAATATACAAAAGTTACTGCAACCACTTTTCCCAGTTTGTTATACTGTTTCATAATTTATCCACATTTTGAAAATCCTTTGCATACATTTTAAGTAAATATATTTCCCTGAAACACTCTCCAGGGATGAGATAAGTGCATTTCTGAGAAACTGTAAGAGATTCTGGGCAGATCTATCTCAAGCAGACTGTTGGCTTTTCACAAGGGCAAATGGTACCAGTTTTGGTTTCAAGTCAGTGCATCTCCTGAGATACAGGGAGTTTGTGTCCAAACAGTATGTGGTGCTTGCCACTAATTCCATAAAGCCAGCATCTATTTTACAGTTTTAACATAGGTAAACTAAGCCTAGATCGAACATTTATGCTTTTCCAACAAGTTGTAATGCAAGTCAGTCTGTCAATCATGCCCCCACACAGATCTATTATTCCTTTGGATTGTCAGATACAAGCAAATTGGAAACAAATGCTTCTAAAATGGTTTGATTGCTCTTCTTGTAAGTAATCAATTACTCCTTAATTGCTTAACAAATATATGATTTTATTTATCTCTTTTACTGTCTCCCTCTCAGCTTTGTCCATGTGCTCAAAATATACATCTTCCACGTAAAACTCCCTCCTCCTTGCAAGCAGCACAAAATGATCTTCAGCCAGCAGCTGAGATTGCTTCCAGCATAGAGTAATCTTGTCCAGCAGTGGCCTTTGATGGTCAGCTCTGATCGGGGCAGGCTTAGCAATCCCTCTGAGCATGGGAATTGCTGAATTTCAGAGGAGGCTGTCAGGAACTCTGTTCATATCAACATGCTCAGCAGCCCCTGACAGTAACAAGGACTGCAGTGCTGATGTGGCAGTGAAATACTGGGTACTTTGGTTAGGCCTGAGCAGAACATACTTGATGGAAGAGAGTTGGTGAAATAGTCATAAACCAGCTTGTTACCAGTAATGGAAAGATAAAAACTGCATTTCATGTTGTTAGGATGTAACCTCTGCTGCAAACAAGGTCGTACCTCCGTGGACCAGTTCTGCTAAGTATCTGGGAATAACCTTACATCGCTGTGGAGAGTGCCATTTCTGTGTCAGTTTAAGCTGATCTAGGGCTGTGTTGCGGATGAAAATGATGTCTTATTCCCTCTTCTGACTTGTGTTTTCAGGTCCCTGCGCCTGACTCGTAGTAAAGCAAGTAAAAGGGCAAGAAAACCAGAGGCAGGGGGAGGGACCACTTCTGACAGGGGCTTGCCTAGTGCAGAGCAATAGCCAGGCTGCCAGCTGAGGGGACAGCCCCTGCTCTCTGGTCAAATACACAGAGAAGAATCATATTAAAGTCTTTCAAGCTGCTAAAGCACAAAGTAGGTGATGCACTGCAGGAGCAGCACAGATCTCCTTTCTGCAGTGAGCACTCCTGCATTGTCTAGAGGATGCTGGAAAGCCAGACATTGTCTTGGCAGAGCCACAGAAGTGCAACAGCAGCAGGTAAGCACTGAATTCAACTTTCAATAAATGGGAGTTGGTTAAGTTTGATGTCTGAAAATCAACTATCCTGTGGTTTTGCCTTTGAAACCTTCAGTGTGGGAAAGAACAATAGGTAAAGTCCAAGCTACACTTAGGAAATGTGATGTTAAATTATACACGAATGGAAATTAAGCTCTCTCCTTCCCAAGTACTGATCCACTCGGTTTGGAACAAGCAAGTCCCACAGCAACAACTTAAATCCTCAGTCCCATCAGCTTGGCACTAGGTTTGAACTTTTAACTGGTGGCACATCCAAGCCTTAACAGGATATAGCCTCTTTAGCCTTCTCCTCATGGAGAGCTTGGGTGTTTAAGACATCACCACCAGCATTTAGACTTTTCCCTTGATGAAAAAAAAGGAAAGAAAAAGAAAAAAGGACAGCAATTACCCATATTCCAGAAAGATTTCACAGGGACTGAAATCAGCAGCTCAGATGCTTCTTGTGCATCAACATGTGGAGCTGTTGTAGCAGTTGTTAAGCTTTCTGTTACCTGTCCTGCTTTGCTGTCACTTCAACTTCAGGAGCTCACTAAGCTTTGCTGTAGTACATCTTCAACCAAAAAAGAAAGGAGTAGCAGGAAAGCAGCTGCAGTTGAATAGAAGGGTTGAAAGCCATAACAGCAATGCAGAATCTCTGATGCTGGTTCTCAATCCAAGGCATTCATTATCTTGCACTGCACAACAGCATTTTTCCTGTTACTACCGGCTGCTGCAACCACAGCCTTGTTTACCATTCATTCAGTGCACAGTCTTTAGGAAAGGATGTTTATGAGATAATTTGTCTCTCTTCATATGCATAATAAAGAATAAATTAATAACTACATTAATAAAGCAGCTACATTATTTTAAGTTCTTTATTGCTAACATAAATCATGAATGCCCCTCCACCCAAATTATACCACAGGGCACAATTCTCCCTCATAACTGAGAACCCTCGATTATTTTTTTCAATTTATAGCAACTTACCTTCTCTACCTACTAGTATACCCCCAACAATTCTACTGCCTGCAGACACTAATTAGGAACAAAACACACATTACGACATCTAGTAATCAGATTGCTAGTTCAGAATTGAAGAAAAGGGTTTACGAAGTTATACATATCAAGAAGTGGGTTAACACTACATATTTCTTCTCAAATGATTGTGTAATTAGTCCTCATCAACCTCCAGACTTCCATACCAACAGCTGGAATTGCTTTCACTATTACTTCCTGGCAAGTATCATGAATGATAACTACTGAAGTCCTGTGACATTAAGAACTTTGACATGATGAAAATTAATCTTCATTTTAGGAACATGGGAGCAAGCAAATGCAAATGTTAATGTAATTAAACACTTGCCAGTTGGGGAATGTTGGGCATGAGGCTTGAGCCTACAAGTAACGTCACTTTTTCACGGCTGTGATGCATGTGTTTATAAAGAGGGATGCGCTGAATTCTAAAACATTTAACGTTTGCAAATTGATGTCGTGCTTAGTCTGTACAGTTGGGTGCAATTCCAAATGAAGCCACCAAACCCACTTCTGTCTTGTACTCAGGATATTTTTTCTGCCTTTGCTTCTACATGGTGCATGATTGCTAGTCCCGCTGCTAGAGTTGAGGGCAAACCATAAAATCTGGAAACATATTCAGTTTTCCCTGTTGTTCTCTATTTTGATTCTGCAACTCAGAAGGGGATTTTCTCTTCCCAATTTTCTTTGCCTGTGGCCAGCAGGCAAACCTATTGCAGCAAAAGAAGACATTTCATATATATTAACCTAATTTCAAGCACGAGGATTACAGTTCTTGTAAAAACTCTCTTAGTGTAAAACTGTAATGACTGCATAACATTTTATGCAACTGGGCTAAAGAACTCGAAAGAACGACAAGACCTTTTCTATTTATCTACCAGTATTTTTGATTTGGCACAACATGGTACATGGCTGTGTCACAGGATGTGAGATATTCAAACACTGAAATATTTGGAAACGCATGATGTCTGGGAGCAACTTTATTCCAGAGTAAGTGTTTCACAGTCATTTATTGCATACCCAACACACCAAATCTAGGCTTTGGACTGGCATCTGCCTTGGAGAACCTGCAATGTTACCTCCTTTTCATTTTTTTCAGGCAGAAATGAATTCACTGGCAGCTGAAGATACCCAAAATTCAGTTCCCAACTAGGAGAAGCCTAGTTCAAAAGCAAAACACCAGGTTTTGTCTTTAAAGGTCAAAAGCATGATGTCCCTGGAGTTAAATGTGTAACTACACCAAATATTTCCCCTCTTTGCCCCAACCCAGCCTCATAAGACTATGAGGAACAGGGTCGATTAAAGTACAAAGTGGAAACGCCACTTCCAGGTGCTCAGGAGGACCTCATATTTTCAGTAAGTCGTGAATTTAGATCATATTTCTCTGATATACTTGCCATATAGGCTGTGCCTCTCTAGTCCTCCCTCCCAATCAGCTCATCCACTTGAGCCTCAGCAGAGAAATAAAAGTGGATGTATCTTTCTTTTTGAGACTGAAATTGGGATGTGCCTTCCCTCAGCCAGGAAAGAGCAGGGAGGACTATGAGCTTCAGGCCCAGTCTAATTTTTCTCTTTCCCTCTTTACCTCAGGGGGGTGACAGGAGCAGCGAAATGCTGGCTGTCAGGTAGCCCAGGGCAACTGTAGGGCACTCACACCTTGAAGGGTCTTTCTTCTCAAGGGGCTTCAGCACTGGCTCTGCCTCTCAAACCCCTTGGTCCACTTCTGTAAGGAAAGGGATTGCAAGCATCACTTCTCCAGAGAGGATGTGGAGGGGATAGGCAATAAGAAAGAGGCTGCTCCCACCACTCCTTTAGGCAGCCTTGAGGGCAGGACAAAGAACACCAAGGACAGCCTGGCCTGGCCATCTGCTCAGCTCACTTGATAGGCACCAACATATTGCAGTGGGATGGGCTAAAATGGAGATTCTCCATCTACTCTTTCAATGTACTTTGTTGGGGAATCCCTCATTTCTCCTCCATCCTTCCTTTCCCAGGAAAATGCAGAAATGGACCTCACCTGCCGTGAAAGTCAGTTTACCCCCTGCTTAATGAATTTGCCTAACTTATAATGAGTTTCAACATACTTTCATGGAAAGTTTACATGCACTTAGCTTGGTCTTTTTTTTCAGTACATTAAACTGATAATGAAGATAAAGCTCAAGACTGTTAGTGAGCTGATCAAGGCTAAAGTGGAACACCCATTAAAGCCCAAACTAACAGCTTCAGGTAGACTTTCTAGTTATGGAACTATCAATTTAAGCACTTCACCATCTTAACAAGTCCCATTTCTTTCATGTACATAATAAAAATGAATCTATTAATCTTCAATGTGCATATCCCCAGAAAGAAATGAGCAGGAACATTTTAATTTTCAATCAGCATTTCTGGTGGATGAACACAATTAAGTACTGTCACATAAAATATCCGTGATAACTTAAGGGTGTAGAGTGTAACTGCATTAATAAATAAAAGAGCCAGTGAATGAACCATAAAAACTTACATCTAAACCACAGGATTCTTCTTTAAAGTAATAAATCAGGATTAACCTAAGCACAGGCACATATTTGTGTGTACATGCCTATGTGCTCAACCTGCATTTCAAATCCCTTCAGAAATATCCACCTATCCACCTCCTTTTGAACCGTATGGTACACATACAGTTGTGTGATGCTATTCCAAGCAGCAAAAAAATGCAGGTAATACAAAAATTATGGTAAAATATTTATAAGAATTAATTTATAAATATTAAATTCTGGTCCGTTTCCTGTTACAAAGGCTGTTGCACAAGACCCATTGTAAAAACTTACTTTCCCTTATGTCCCACGTGTCTGCTCCAGGCAAGCTCCAAGCTCTGCATTCGTCCTAGCTAATCCTGGCTGAAGAAATTTCTGACTTAAGTGAAGATGGTACAAGTGGTAGACTTGCAGAAGAAGTAAAGACACAACACCTGAGGGGTTGCCTGGCCACAGGGATGGGAGGAGAAACTGAAACTGATGGGGCACGAACATCAGGAACCCCTGGGTACAGGGTAAAGGAAAGGTTTTGACAAGAAAGAGGGATGTAGGGAGAAATTATCTGGAGGGACAAAGGCCTAGGACAGAAACACTGACAGATATGAGAGAGAAATTTGCTGCTGGATGGGAACACCAGGAGGTAGACAGGAGCTGGGAACAAATATCCCTGAGCCAAGGCAAGAGTGGGGCAGAGCATGGAGATCAGATGACAATTGATTGGATTAACCGAGCAAGTATGTGGATAAAAGCAAATGGCAAAACTTGAAAAGATTTCTTTATATAGGTCTGAAGAAAGAAGATGTGTTATAAAGTGGTGGTGATAAGGCAAAAAAAGAGAAATCACATCCTTAAATGCAAATTTATTTAGTTTCTGTTACACATTTTTAGGGTGGGTGGGATTAATTTGTCATTTCTCTTGAACATTTGGATTAATAAACTTTTTTCTCTTTTTAAAATAGTTCAGTGTACGGAATTTAATCTCTGCACACTCCCAGAAACGCACGTACCTATGGCACAAAGAAGTGAGCTGCTGAATGATAAAACATACTAGCTGAAAAAGTGTTAACGAATTCCTCAGGGCTTTGAGAAGTGATGAGTAACAACCACCAAAACAAATAATACCCGCTGAAGAACATTTTTAAACTAACTTGTTCACTGAAGACTTTTCCCAGACATATTTATTATAAAATACTATGAAGTGGTTTGTCTGGATTTTGGAGAAGAATAGCTTGGAAGCTAAGTCATAACCAAATTTGTAATTTAAAAAAAGATGAAAAATATGCAAATAGACCATATTAAAACTTGCTTATTACATTGTAGCATTCTCAGAATGTTGTTTACTGTATATTTTATCTTTTCTGATGGTAGATCCACATTTTTCCTTTCTGTCAAAACTATTTCACTCAGTCTTTGTAACTTAAACACTTCTCAGTGGCAGCAATTGTATTTCTCTGTTGTCTCATCATCTGCTCCCATTCAGGTATAAGTTTTCGCTGTGGCAATATACAGCTAAATGTGCTTGAATATTGTTTCACAAAATCTATGGAGGCTTTAGATTTCATTAAAGGTTTATTTATTCTACTGAATAGATGTACTCTTTCAGCAGTGTGAGAATTACTTCAGCAGTGTAAGAATTGTTTCAGCAATGTGAATAAAATTCAAATAACCAAAAATCAGTATAAGGTCTGCTAACAATATTTTGCTCATTAAAAATTGATTTGTAATTGCCTACTCAAAATAACTATTTACCTTCTTTTTAACAGTTGGAGAATGCTAGATTTTCAAGTCTATGGCTTTTATTGAATTCAGCAAAGAGTATGTCTATAAACAAACAAGATACTGATTCTTGAGTTGAACAATAAATCAAAAGTTCTTGTTCAAGTTCTAGCAGTGCAGGAAATGGAAGAAAATATATTTTACTTTCTATGCCATACATAGCAAAAGAAGGCAATTTTTTTCCTGTTTAAGAAGGGAATCTGCTTGTTCCTGATTGAAACATACACACATACCTAATATGTGCATTGATGGCAAATGCCACAGCTTAATATTTAATAATCCTATGATCAAACTGCTTTTATAAGTCCTGTAAATGGCATTAATTTATCACTCATTACAAATATGTCTGATACCCAGTGCTGGGGGTTTATTTCAATACTGGTGGATGGTGAGATGATGTCTACCAGTCTACTGCAGATTGGAAGACATAATTTGGGTCAATCTTTGATGGTTGACAAGATCCGCAGTGTGATACTTGAGAGATTTTGATCCTGAAAATACAAGCAAAGCTCTACCAAATTCTCCTCAAGTGGAGAGGAAACTTTAACACTCTTGCCTGGTCACCAACTATCAGAAAAAATAATCTACATGTGATGGGATATGATTTGGAGGAGAAAAAATAAACATGAGAACATTTTTTTTTCCTAGTTTTTGATGCTAGTTATTCCTTTGCAAATTTATCTCCCATTAAGGCCTTGTATGTGTAAGTGTCTTGCCTGGACTAAGTCTGCTGGAAGTGTTCCCTACCCCACCGGACAATATGACCAGGAAAAGGAGTGGAAATGGGGCATGTCCTGCCAGCCCACAGCAACATTAAGGGTTCCCTGGATGAAGCATTCTTCTTGAAGACCTGTGTATTGGGTCTGACTGAGATAGAGTTCATTTTTTCCTAAGCAGCCCTCACAGTGCTGGGCTTTGCACTGGTAGCTGGAAGGGCATTGATAACACACCAGTGTTTTGGCTACTGCTGAGCAGCACTGCCCCTCTGACATTCCTGCCCCCATTTCCCTGCTGGTCATGAGTTGTTTCCCATCTTATTCTCTCCCCTGTCCCACTGGGAAGGGGAGTGATAGAGTGGCTTAGTGGGCACCTGGCACCCAGCCAAGGCCAAATCACTGCAACCTGACATTTTTCCAAGTGTTGCATTTTTTGACAGGAAAATATGAAATCTTACCTTCTGTCACATCTGAAATTCTGCAGCTCTGACTTGCCCAACGTTGACTCATTCAACCTTGCATCTCTGAAACAAGAGCTCCACAGAAATCACAATTGCTTTGGAATACAGTGCTACGCTCCTCCACAAATATCATTAAAGCCAAAGATGTGTGCATTTCATCTCAGTAAATCCTCAAGAGCAGACTTTGTGTCTGAAGTATGGAAATGGTCCAGGAATAAGCTTTCAGTTTGGTCTCCCCTCCATCATTACTTCTTCCCTAAGGGACTTCTCTGTCCCACAGTTCGCTTTTGTTCACTAGCAGACAAATGTATGTAAAATCCAGTCCAAGCTGGGTATTTGTACCTACTGGCTATTTGCAAACAGACTGTAGAAGGAGCCAAAGAATTGTCCCAAACTGCTCCTTTATGCAAAAAATGTGACAAATTCACATCTGAAGCCATAATTACAGCACAGAAAACACTGAGTTCATGATAAAGAGTACTTGATTTTTCCAGGAAGCTGAGGACAAAACCTTAGCTCTGGAAATGATGCACACTTTTGCTGAGCACACACACAGAAAGGGGCATCAGACAGAGAGAGGGATTAAATGGTGAAGAGTGGAGCTTGCACTGAACACAGGTATCTGAAACAATTGCTCTGGAGGACTCACATCCATCTTTCTACAGATAAAACTCGATGGAGAAATTGTATTCCCACCACGGATGGCAGATGGGGGAAAATATGGACATACTTGTATAGTTTTAAGAAGGATCTAACAATTATTAATAGTTACTCTTTAGATAGTACTTTACATTTACAAATCTCAGTACAAACTGTATTTAATTAATGATAAGTCCTTGAATACACTGGAGTTGAACAAATGCAGCTTAGAATGACTGATGCATGCAGAGAGAAGAGTCGTTAACCTTAATGAATCATGCTTGGGACAATGGATGGAATAAGTATTAGAAATAAACTCGGACAGTGTGTGACAGGCTGGTAAGATAAAAAATTAGTCATCTGACACCAGCTGTTTTGTAGTACTCCGGCTTTTCAGTGTTTTCCTGGTAGATTGATAGCCATGGGGTAAGCTGAGGATGCAGTGTGCAGCAATAAAAAGATGCACTGTGCTTGCTCATGATGCCAAAGGCACTGGTTTTCTTTGTCTAGTACCAGTACTGCCAGGGCACTTACTGATTCCTGATGGTTTTAGCAGATGCAGCATCTAATCTATGAGTAACTATTAAATTACTGTTACTTTCTGGCTTTTGGAAAAGGACATAATGTAGCACTACTAATTAATGTGCATAATTTTAACATCAGTAATACCAATGTAGCAGAACCGGAATGAAAGTCCTGAATGAAAACCACCACCTGTTGAAGCAGATCACCACGATGATTTTGTGGTATGAAATGACTTAAGATGAAATAGTTGCCTCCCCAGTCAGGGTGAGCGTGGTTCTCTTCTGGGTAAAACAGCACTTCAAAAGCTTTGACCATCCATTAGTTACAGGCACTGCATCCTCATAAAAACCCTGCAATTCACTGGCTCTGCGCCCTGTATTGCTTTTCAGAAATACCAGACACTATCTCAATGTAATATATTTACAGTTGCATTTTGAATATATCTAGAGTGACTGGCAGACAGATCAATTTTTTTGATAGAAGTGACTTTTCTTTATTAAAAAGAATTCAAATTTTCCTTCAATATATTGCTGTTAAACTTTCTGTGTCTGCTTCAGTGTTTATAAGTAACACCATTATTCCATGACCAGATAAGCACCCTTCATTTTCCATTAAATTTTCTCATCCTTAGCCCCTTGAATTGAGGGAAATGGCAGGCACATCTGATTCAGAGGTTGCTAGCAGAGGCTGCAGCTGGGTATCAAGTCATATGAGCACTGATTACCCAGCCTTGCACCCACGGATGCCTGAAGGGCTCCTCCCAGCCTTGCTGCTTAAGCTTCCTTATCTCTACTGAGGCAAAAGTTGTGTTTGACTGACATCTGTAACCGACTCTAGAATTCTTGCAACAGCATGAAAGTCCCTAGAATGTTGTAAAAAAACCCCTTTCCCAACTGCAGAGTTGTTATTCAACTGTACAAAAAGCCATGGCCTACACCAGGACAGCAAGGTGCAGGTATAATTACACTGAATGCTGCAGTTAGACATTCCTGTGTTTTGAACCTATATGCCATTACTACTAACAAAAGTATCTTGATATTATTCTCATTTCTCACAGTGATCTGCCACATTAAACCAATGTTTATTCTTTCAGTCATGTAAGATAAAGAGGCTTTGCTCCTTTATGCTCACACAGATTAACTCCCCCCTGCAGAAGCAAACAAGAGGACACAGCTCTTGCTACAAGTATAGGTAGCCTGGTAGCTATGGTAGCAAGCAAGCAAGCAAGAGTGAGCCCTGTTTTGGAAATAACAGTGCACAGGTTACATGAAGTAAAATAAACACAGATTTGTTTACTAGTAAGCTGCTGTGATAAAGAGAAATGAAAAGGATTAGGCATTCCTTTGGGAAATGCGTCTCTTATTTATATTAATTACACTGACAGTAGCTTATTAATGCTGTGTCAGCTTTTGTTTACAGTTTTCACAGAAAAAAAGATAATTGCTACAACGGAATGTGAGTATAAAGATGTTTATGTGTTTGCTTGATACATGTTTCAGTGATTATTTAAATAAACAAATGAAGATAGCCTCACCATTTTGAGATAAAGCAGAACTGAACTAAAATTATCACAGAAAGCTGTCAAAGCTTCACGTTTGGTGCTTGAGGAATGCATAATACATGTAAGATTTTCTTTGTGGAATCAGAAAATCATCTTACTCAGCTCACCTTCACTCTCATTTTCCCCAGTGAAGTTTGAGCTCAAGTTTTTTTAGGGAACTTGAAGAGTTCTAGGTCCGTGAGAAGCCACACTTATTCTTTTGCTCAGCTATAAAAATCATTATAATATTTTCATATTATAATTATATAAAATAATCCATACTGATCTTCTATGAGGCATTTGCATTCCATAGCCTCAGGGAAACACACATAACTCCCTTCCCCAACACAGCAGGAAAGGCCTGTTCCAAGGTTGTGCTGTACCACATACGGTCCGGCCAAAGTGAGCAAGAAACACAGAGGAAACTGCCTGGGTATTATAAATGAAACAACAGCGATCTGTTTTGTTTAGGAGACTAGAATACTGAGAAGAGGGCTAAAGAAATGGGTTGTGTTTTAAAGAAAAAAGAAATCTAATGCTTTATCGGACCTCTCTTCTAGTATACGTACAAAACACTGGTCTTCCTTAATATTATGTGTAGTTGTAACAGCAGCTCCATCAGGACCCTTAAGAGAATAGTGGAAAAATTGGTGTGCAAGTGCATTACACACTAAAAATCTTCTTTCCTGTTGTTTTTCTGTTTAGTTGCTTAATTCTTATCAAAGTTCCTCAACTTTTATTTTCTCCCCCAGGAATTTATTGCTCTTTCCTCCTTAGCTCAATTGGTTTGAGCGTAGTGCTAATAATGCCAAAGTAGTGGATTTGATGCCCATATGGGCCATTCATTTAAGAATTGGACTTGACGATCCTTGTGGTTCCCTTACAACTCAGAATATTCTGTGATTCTGTGATCCTGCGTCAGTCCAGATGGGAGTACCAAGTATCCCAGTGGCAGGTACTTCACTCACTAAATTGGGATCTTTGAACTGAAAATGCAATCTGTAATTTTACAGGAGTCTGCCCTGCCTGGGATATTAATCATTCATTGTTTATGGGGGTTAGGACTTGGTGCATAATCACAGAACAAAATCTAAAAATAAAAGTATCAGTAATAAAACTGCTCTGGCTGGCTGGGACGTGCTGCTGAGGCTTACTGTCGGAGGTACAGAGAGAAGATGCTGGGACCAAAACTCACGACCCTGAGTTGTCCCTGGCATGTTTCCCCCAATGCTCCCGGCATCATGGTGAGTCAGCTGCTGCTCCTCAATTGCCAAACCTACGTCAGCCGCCTGGGGTTAGTCAGAGAGGGACCAGGGGAGACGTCTGTCCTTCCCCACACAACTACCATTAAAAAGGCTGTGGCCCTGAATACAGAGTGCTGCTGCAGTGGAAGGGTGGCCAGGCCCTCAGGAGGCTCCAGGAGATGATGGCCCACAGCTTCACAGGGCCTGCTTGTTCCTATTTGCCACCATCCTGTCTCCTGCCTGCGTCACAGCGTGTTCTGGTGGCTGGCCCCGTGCCAGCCTTTGGAAGCACGAGTTGAAGAAGACATCATCCTTTGTTCAGGAACGGGCTGGTGTCCCGGGGGCTGGGGTCCCGTGAAGGCTTTGTGTTGTGCTGCCTGGCGTGCCAGGGTGCAGGCCACTGCAGCGGGCAGAGCACATCGTGCCACCTTAATGACTCGCAGCCTGGCACCTCTGCTACCCAGGCTGATGCTTCAGAGACTGGGGGGATGCACACCCACATCTCTGGAAATCCAATGGGCCTTTTCTTTCTGAAGAAGCGGCCTTTCTCTAGAAACACACTTTTTATACTGGTAAATACTCAGACACCTTTTAGAAAGGCTGTGAAACGCAATAGAGGAGGGTGTGTGTTTGCACACATATAATAATAATAATGTAAAACAGATGTTTAAAACCCATTATTTGAGCTCATGCAAATATTTATAATGTTCCCCTAGAAACAGACAAACTTTTTTTCTTTGGCAATTAAATGCATGTTTGGCTGCATTCCTATACATTGATAGCATCTATTGTTCATTACATAAACAACTGGGTTAGAGAAATAAATGGAATTAAAAAGGAAATTGTTTCTCTACAGCTCACTTTTTCTCGTATTATTTGTCACATGCAGCAAGGAAACTTTCAAAAATTCTGTATATGTTGCTGGTGTTGTATTATGTTTACAGTTTTGAGATCCTTGTTTAGTGCCTTGTTAATTTAAGTATATACAGACATAAAATAGCAATATAGTGATATTAAATATTTATCATTTCTGTATTTAGTTTTATTTTTAGAAGTTCAACTGCTTAATTTCTATTTTACTCATATTTGGGTGGATGTTCTGCCATAGATTGAAAAAATATGATCTGATTGTACATCAAGCATATGAGTTCAGTTCTTCTAAGTCTGGACTGATATTTATTACTTATGGGAATATAACATGGATTGTCAATAAAAGTTTTTTTGCCTCAAGTTGCCACATGTATCCATAACATATGGAAAAAGGGAAAGGGATAATTAGAGCACACACCAGAAAGTGAAAAAATATTAATCTAACTAAAACCTCAGAAAAATCCAAATATTTCAAAGTATAAATCTTGACAAGTCAGATCCCTTCCATGCTAACACAACATCATCAATGATAACTGCGCCCTAAGTAGAGTCATTAAGGGGAATGCCCATAGAAGAATACTTGTATTCTCTTTTTAGACACAGAACAATATGGTCATCAGGAAATAATCAGCCTGACAGTAACCACTCTGGCTAGATGAGAGGACTTTTCACAGTGCAGTATGAAAAAGGCAGCCTTTTGATACTCAGTATTTAGCCTTGCCGTTGTCAGGGTGACTGGAAAAGAGCTGTGCATAGAGAGGGATAAAACAGAAGAATATTATAAAACTTTTTTTGAAGAAAAAAATCAGTTTTACAGAAACAAAATACTGGTTTCAAGTCATACCAATCATGTAAAAAAATTACTAGAACTACTTGAAATAAAATGAAGTGTTTGATTTCATCTGGTCATGAAAGAATATAAAATTTAGGGCAAAGCTGAAGTCTGATGTGACAAAATGTTTACAAAATGGTTTTCTTTATTCCAGTCAACTTTAAATGAGAGAGAAAATTCCTTGAATGAAGGAAATGAGGAAAAATAACATACAATGTCATTTTTGAGTGACTTATCAGCTGGGCCACTCCTCAGATCTCATAGCTGCTAGTCTGTGACCAGCATGGGCAGGTCCTGTGCAGCAAGTTTCACAGGTATCTGGTTGCAGCTCAGGTGCTACCATGGTACCGCTGGGCGTCCTACCCCACTGCTGACCTCGTGCGAGATGACTCACTCGAAAAGCTGCAATGGCCCTACACCTTCCTAGAAAGGCATTTCCTTGGCTTCAGTTACTAACTCAGACCAAAGACATTGTTTTTAAGGCCCAGTACTGTGGCACATGGATTTGAATGAGTCATGTATGTGAGTAGGACCTTGTTTGATTCCTGAGAAGTGGTGAGGGGGAAGAGAAACAGCCTTGCATTTTCCCATTCATATTTTAAAAACCTAAGGCTCGATATAATATATACCTCCTAGAATTAGATAACAAATAAAGGGATAGAACTAATCTGTACAATAAAAAAAAAAGGCTTTCAAAGTGAAATACCAAGCCTTATCTGTGCTTACAGTGAAATCACCCAAGAAATTTAAAAGTATCCCATGTCCCTACCTCACCGCTATGTACTAGCTTGCTGATTTGTCTCTATCATGTCTCCTGTGTTTTCCAAAGATCTCTGGTCCAGGATGGACCTCTCTATGCAGCTGCTGCTGCTCTTAAAATACAACTTTTAATCTGTGATAAAAAACAATTTGTGGGAAACCAGCAAAGCTAGCCATGTAGTGGGGAGAACAGTCCCCTCTGTCCCAGTTAATCTCCAGGCCCCTGTTCCTGGATGAAGTCCTCAGGGGCCGGTTTCTCTCCCTATCTCTGCTGAAGAAGGCCAGCCAAGCTCTTCTGCAATGGCCATGAACTGTGGAGTCACTACTGCCAGAGTGCATCCACCAGGATTGTCCCTCTCTGACCTGAAGGAGCATGACAAAAAATGTGTTTGTCAAGAGCGGCATAAGGGCCCACAAAACAAAGAATAACTCATTTGCCAGAACTGAGATTGCATAGCACTTAGTAAACAGCCCATTAAACAATAAAAGAACAACAAAAATTTATGTTTACTCATAAACTAGGAACCATCCGCTTTGCGTGCCAGCCACAGTTTTGTGGGAATAAAACTGTGCAGTCATGCAACAAGAGGTTTTGTTATCTGCACGGGGGGATGACAACCCTTCTCTTTCTACCACTGTAGTTCTTTACTTGATGAGCATCGTGGCCCTTTAGTGCTGCCTGCTGTATACAGTCACCTTACATATTGCTATTTTCTGTCTCAGCACAGAGCATGCAAACAGTGTGGCTCACTGAAGGAATAAATAATGCAAGAAGGTATTTTTCACCAAAGTTAAAGAGAAAGGGAAGCAAACACAGGGAAACAGTGCAAATTCATAGAGAACCTACACGTGACCACGGTCTTGCCAGGTGGCTGTCACTATTGTCCCCAGATAACCTGTGCTTAGTGGGGGCTGAAGCCATGTCCAGTTCCTGGGAACTGAAATGATGTAAGAATGGATAAGAAGAACAGGAAAAGAGAGTCAAGTTTGGTCAAAACAAACTCAGGTTACTTTAAGCACATGATCAGTTTTTATTTTTTGGCTGAAACAACTCACTGAAAATGTGTTATGTGATGACAGAAAGAGGGAAATTGCCATCTGCTGGTACCCAATACAGCCAACAATATTTTCCTATCCAAGCACCAAAACTGCTTTTGTGCCATATATGCTTGAGCAGCTGGTAATCATAGCAGAGCAACAAGCTGCTTCAGTGCTTTGACACATGGCTAAATGAAAACAAAAGGAAAAGAAACAGTGAGAAGGTATTGGCAAGTGGTTAGAAATTGGCAAGTTTCTGAGCACTGACTTGAGAATAGACCCCAAATCCTTCATAGCTCTGGGACAAGTGGATCTGTGATTTGGTTTGCTCCTTTCAGAAATGCAAAATTAATCTTCCCATACTGAAGATATCCAGCTAAGAGACACTGGAATCACCTGCAACCTAATTGATGTAGCACACCTTTGTCTATATGCGTGTTTATGCTCCCAAGTGACTGGTATCAGGAACTGCAACAATTTGCTGCTTAGCCCAGAAGAACACCTCCTCAGCTGCAGGGCAGGAGAATTGCAGTGTGCTCCTCACAGGCAGTGGTGGCATTCATTGGTACTGCTGACATTCGTTACTGTGAATGATCAGGAAGCCGCAGCGGACCCTGTGGTGTCATCTGTGTGTCTCCATTGGCGGTGGTTGTGAAAGACATGCAGGATGAAGGCACATGAAGTCCCTGGAGAAGCAGCCTTTGCAAAGCTGATGGGTAAGGAAAAGCAATGCAGCTCTTACTGGCACAGACAACAGACCAATAGATGACACTTAGTGTGCCTTTCATATTTCAGAAACTTTTCTAATTTGGGGACAATCTTTATAAGACAAGCCTGCAAGGCTCTGCTCTTTTTGATAAATGTTTTAAATAGTGAATCTGGTTTTGTTTTAAGTTTTTGTCAATGCTTGTGGTTTTGATAGCAAGTCTCTCTGAAGTTTTCTGTTAGCCTCTGCTACTGACATCTCATCTCAGTAGATCAGGAACCTGTGTCTGTGTGCTGATAAAACTAAAGTACATATAACCTCCAACCACAGGGTGAACTTCCAAAGCTACTTCTTTCTCCAATTTTAACTCTCTCATAATTTTTCTTTTCCTTTTATCCTTCTCTCTATTCCCCTAGTGACTTAATGTGTACTTCTTTGAAATCAAAGAATCACAGAATTGTTAGGGTTTGAAGGGACCTCTGGAGATCATTTAGTGCAACCCCCATGCCAAGGCAGGGTCACCTAGAGCAGGTTACACAGGAATGCGTCCTGGTGAGTTTTGAATGTCTTTAAAGAGAGAGATACGTGACCTCCCTGAGCAACCTGTTCCAGTGCTCTGACACCCTCAATGTAAAGAAGTTCTTCCTTATGTTGAGGTTGTGTTTTAGTTTATGGCCATTGCTACTTGTCCTGTTACTGAGCACTACCAAAAAGAATCTGGCACCATCCTCTTGACACCCACCTCTGAAATATTCATAAGGATTAACAAGATCTCCTCTCAGTCTTCTCTTCTCCAGACTAAACAGCCCCAGCTCCCTCAGTCTCTCCTCATAAGAGAGATGCTCCAAATCATCATTGTGGCCTCTGCTGGATCCTCTCCAGTAGCTCCTTGTCTTCCTTGTGCTGAGGAGCCCAGAACTGGACACAGCACTCCAGATGAGACCTTGCTAGGGCCAAGTAGAGGGGCAGGATCACCTCCCTTGAGCAGCTGGCCACTCTTCCCAATGCACCCTAGGATACCATTGGCCCTCCTGGCCACAAGGACACTGCCAGCCCATGGTCAACTTGTCATCCACCAAGACTCCCAGGTCTTTCTCTACAGAGCTGTTCTCTTGGAGGTCAGCCCCCAGCCTTTGCTGGTACTTGGGGTTATTCCTCCCCAGGTGCAGGACCCTGCACTTGCCTTTGTCAAACCTCACTAGGTTTCTCTCTGCCCCATCCTCCGGCCTGTCAAGGTCCTGCTGAATGGCAGCACAGCCTTCAGGTGTATCTGCTACTCCTCTAAGTTTTGTATCATCAGCAAACTTGCTCAGGCTGCATTCTATCCCTTTGTCCAGGTCATTGATGAACACATTGAGTAAGACTGGACCCAGTATTGATCCCTGGGAAACGCCACTGAGTACAGGCCTTCAGCTGGATTCTGCTTTGCTGATCACAACTCTCTGAGCTCTGCCAGTTCTTGATGCACGTCACTGTCCATTCATCTAACCCACACTCCTGAGCTTACATACAAAATAATTTAAACAAGTTTGGCCTCGGAAAAAACAAGCTACAAAAGGCATAGCCTGAGAAAAGAAACCACCACTGCTTTATATTACATTTGAGAGAGGAAAATAGGGCCTGTTTTCAACTTCTTCAAAGGATGATACCACTTGTTGCTTCTTTTCTGCTTTTGCAGGTTTCAAAATATCTGGGGATTGACTATCACTGATCAAGGAGAAGGACAGGGTATTAAGAAGGATGGTGGAAGTATGTTGGTTTCATGTATCCTTTTGTTCACTGTATCACATTTTCAGCATCCTGCTGCAATATGGCTTTTTCTGGCAGATGTAGAGAGGCACTGTCATGCATAGTTCCACTTTCCATCCTAAGTTCCTTACTAAACATGAATACAAAGAGCAGCTATATTTGGGATTTCAAATACTATTGTGGAGAAATCTCCTATTGACACAGAAACTAAAGAGAAGCTCCCTGTGTCTAAAAAAAAAAAAAAGGTTTGCATCCTTCTTGAAGAGCTGGAATAATGGAATTTTTCAAAATTCTTCATAGCCTGCCATTTTTAAGCCTCAGCTAGGTCTGCTTCAAACACTGTTGGAGTATCTCTTCCTATTCTACAGTGCAAAGATTCCCAGAGCAGCAGCTATTGAAAAAGGGGTAGTTTGCTGATAGAATATAATGTGGAGGGGATTAAATTACTCAAACACGGGCATCTATTGCCTTTTTAGATGTTACAGAGCATCTTGGACAGGGAGGGGACTCTCCATCTAGCAGAGACAGGACTAGCAGTTCATGATTCAAGCCTCACACATCTAGGGAAACAGTTGAGAACCAGATAGTTTGCAATACCTAAAATGATGCAGGATCTAAGTTTGGAGAATGGGGCCAAGCCTTGTAGTCTGCACTTTACTCAGCTACTTTCTTTCTTTCTAGAACTTATTTCCAATGTAGATAGTAGGCAATGCTTTCTGTGTTCCTCAAAGTGTGTTTGTCTCCAGCAATTTTGTTCCAGAAACCCTTCATTTTGGTCTTCCCGCTTTGACTTACAGACGTCTGAAACATCAGCACTGTTGTGGTTTGAGCCTGGCCAGAGGCCAGACACCCATGGAAACCACCCACTCACTCCCCCCACAGCTGGACAGAGGAGAGGAAAAAAAAATTCAAAACCTTCATGAGTCAAGATAAAGACCCCTAGAGAGAAATAACAGGCAAAAACAGGCTCTAACTTAAAAGATCTGAAAGTAAATTTATTACACTAACAGAAACAGACCAGGATAATGAGAAGTAAAATAAGCTTTTGGAGAACACCTTCTTTTCCCCCCACCCCCCACTCCCTCCTTCCAGCTCTGCCTCCTACCCAGATGGTTCAAAGAGACAGAGAATTGGGGTTTTTTGGTCTGTTCATCACCTGTGGCTTCTTCCTGCTGCAGATTTGGGGTTATCTTCCCCTGCTGCTTCTGTGGGATCCCCTCTGGGAGACAGTTCTCCCACATAAATCCATCTCACGAGCAGCAGCCTTCTGCTAACTATAAGCATTAGTCCATTCCTACAGGCAGCAGTTGCCCCAAACTGCAGCGGGGTGGGTCACTCCCCCACAGAGTGCAGTCCTTTTCAAGCATCCATCTGCTCAAGCTCCTGGCGTGGGCTCTTCCACAGCTTCCAGTGGATCTCTGCACTCCCGTCGGCCTCCATGGTCTGCAGGGGGACATCCTGCTTCACCATGGTCTTCACCACCAGCTGCAGAGAAATGTCGGCTCCGGCTCCTGCACCTCCTCACACTCCTTCTGAACTGACCTCGGTGCCTCCATGTTGTTTTTCTGCTCACATCTTCTCACTCGCCCCCTCTTCCTTGGCTGGAATTAAAACTGCGCCACCAGGATTGTCTTGAATTCCTTCTTCTGTTATCACAGAGGAATTACCGCTTCTAATTGGCCTGTGGCATGTCCATCTTTGCAGCCAGCCAGACATTGGCCCTGCAGGACATGATGGTGGGGCTTCTAGCAGCTTCTCACAGAAGCCACACCTGTATGCCCCCCCACTACCAAAAACCAGGTCTTGCAAAACCACGACAAGCACCTAACTCTAAGTTACTTGCCCTGATGCCTACAGTGCATATAGCCTATCTGTGCTCCACAAAGACAGGCACTGTCAGCTGCTCAAGATCAGAAGGAAGAATTGTTAACTGAAACTATGCACCATTCTTCTTGACTTGTAGGAGAGAGAATTTGCTTAGACTAGACACTCACTTCAGGAAGTTCGACACTGAAATAGAGATATATTCCCATTTGAGTAAGACAAGAATTACAAGTAAAACCTGTGCTCTATTTTTATCTTTAATCTTAGTGTTTCTGTAAGCTGCAACAGAAGTCTCACTCTTCAAAGGCAATCAAGACCTCTGCTTATACTTTGGAAAAGTCCAAAGTTCTTTTATCTATTGCCTTGCTTCATTATAGCCACTAATAGTAAATTTAGATACATCAATATAAAACCTTCCAGCCCATTAGTTAAGAAAGATGCATTCACATCGCTACAAACACAAATAACGCAATGCTGTCTCTGCAGGTGTTGATTAGACCTTGAATGAGGAAAAGAAAATGGATCCTGGATTCCTGGAATGACATGAAGAGCTTAATTTAAAAACCTCATCTATGAAGTGAACATTCATTTTTTATTTCTTGAGACGCAAATTACTTTTAGTGAGCAATCATAATGGTTGTTTATTTAAAGTGGTCACTCTGGCATGCTTCTTATGGTTTTAAGGTTTTCCAGACTATTAGAAGATGACATGAGATACATGGAAGATTGGGCAACATTTAGGCTTCCATGTTTTTCTTTATTTACCAGGACAGAGAGTGAAATTGTCAGAAGATCCTGAACAACATAGGCTACTTTGAAAAGAGATACTTGGATATTGGGCTTGGATTCAGAGTTAAACTGTAGTGAATCAGTAAGTTTTACATCTGTTTGTTCCAGGCCAGGGAGGCACACCCAGCTGGGCACCATGGCTCAGCTGACACACAGGTGCCATCTGAATACATATTTAAAGTCACAGCCTCCCTATATCGTGAGAAGCTCAGGGAATCAGCTGGACTCCTTATCAGCTCTAAAAGTGGGCCCTGACATTCAAGCATGGTGAGATGCCTAACACTACCCTTGATTGCTTAGGTATTTTATTTGAAAGAGAATTTGTGTTTTGAATCTGACATACAAGGAATTCTTCTGTCATAAAATTATGATCCTGCCACAGAATGTCAATGCCCATAGGAACCTCAGAAAGCTTTTCAGCCCATCTTTAAGCTATGAGGAAAGATCATACAGCACTGTTCATAGATGCTGGTCTGGTAGATGATTCTCAGAGAAAGTCAGTAAATAAAAATGTCCCAAGTAACCATTCCAAATAATCATTGCTAAAATAAGAATAAGAAGGAGTTAAGACAACATGATTATTCACAATGCATCATTTTTCAAAGAAAAGAATAAAAGTCTTTTGCCAAATATATCTCATTTCATGCAATGGATAGAATTCACACCTATACATTATAGTGTGATTACCCACAGAAGTGACTGTGGCCCATCAGTTTGATCAAGGCTTTGGGTCACTCCAATAAGTAAATTTAAGTTTATATTTTTCACCAACCCTCTTGGGTTTTTTCTCAAATTAGTTTGCTGAAAATTTCAATTTGAGTGATCCAGGTGTTCACATTTTTGGTAGGTGATAAGATGGAAGGCAGTGTGTGTAACAGAGGCATTCACCTGTTTGTGAAAAATCACCTGTGCAAAAAGACAGCACACATCTTATGCTACACTTCTGTAGACTTCAGCTATAGCAGAGACTCTTAGCTACAGACAGGGAGGTCTAATGTTAAATAGAGTTAGTCTTTCCCACTTCCCAAAAGGAGTGGGAAAGATTCTGTGGTAGGTGAAACACCATTCACTTCAGTAGCTCTATAGATGTAGGTAGAGAAGTAAACATGCACAACTCAGTCAGAGGCGGAAGCACTTCACAGTGCCAGATTATTTGTAAGAGAGTGTATTTTTATAGCACCTACCAAGTGAATTTGGCAGGATACAACATTGAGCATGGCTCAATCATTCAGTTACCCTGCCTAGCCTAACCATCTGGTCAGCTTTGTAATCTATATGTCACTAATTTTTAATCACAAAATGTTTATGCTAGGATTCAAAGGAAGAGAAGGAATCACTTTGGTGCCCACATACAGATGTGCCTCACCCATTTTTGGATTTAGTAGATAGAAACTCAATATGTTAACCCCTCTCTAATCTCTATCTAATAATAAAATTAATCATCTCTTGGGGTAAATACTGACTCAAGCTTTGTCCTACTTTCTTCTCACTTCCTGAATGAATACATCCTAATATTGCCCTTAACATGTCATTGATTTGCCTGATACAGCCATTCATTTCTGAGGTAAGCATTCTTAAAAATATACTAGACAAATAAATGCTGGTGGTCAGTAGCTGGTTCTGGCAAGTAATTTGCTCTCAAAGAGCAACTATCTGCACAACTACAAGTTTTCACAATAAATTACCTGGACATAGAATCTGGTTCTCAGTTTTCTCTCCAACAGGAACTCTGCGATATATGTCAGACTCAGTAAATGGGAGGAGATAAAAAGCAGCTAACACTTTATATATTAAAACCTTTTTCTAAATTTCCAGCAGTAAAGTCTTTCCAAAATGGTTCTCTCAGGGAAATGAGTCTGTCATTTACTTAATTATTAAGTAATTAAGTAAGTAATAATTATTAAGACAGAGTATGTCTTGATTTACTATATTGATAAACACTGCATTGGTAAGTGCACTTAGAAAACTAGTACACAGAAACATGATCCTTACAGGAAGCTATCGCTAATAATAGAGACCTTTCAAGAAAAAAAAAAGCTGTAACATGTGCAAATGCATTGCAATGTGAAATAAATGAACCCAGGAATACCATACATAAAAACTGGAACACCCTGTCTGAAAATAGTGTGTTCTGTGCAATTTCTAAAAGTAATTTTTGGTGATACCGATTATATTTGATGGCAATACCAAACAGATAAGCAGCAGCATCAAAGTTATCCTCCTTCCCATGTACTTTTTAAGCACCTGTCAAATTCCTTACTATTTACACACAAAATATGGCACTGTGTCAATAAGACTTGACTGTACATCAACTATGCTAGCAAGTAAACAGGAATGTGGAACTGAAGCCTCCTGATAGCAGGCACTTGCCTTTGTGCCAGCCACATAGAAAACACCTTCCCTAGCTGATAGGTATACTGTACCACTTTCTCTCCACTCCATTATGTTTCATGTGTCAGCTTTCGGTGGGCCCTTCCTAAAGCCCACCCTTGTCACAGGCAGACCAGATTATTCCACCTCCCCACACGGTTCTGAGAAATCCAATTCCTCCTGGCTCAGAGGCAGTGGTGCTGAAAAATCAGCCATGAGACAAGAGTAAAACATGAAGTATGGTTTAGGGAGGCCATCAGTGTCAGGTATAAGACTTGAATGAGAAGGGACCCAGTAAATAAACCACTTGGATATTCACTAATGTTAACCTTGGCCAGCAGCCAGATATCCACCCAGTGGCTCTCTCACTCCCCCTCCTCAGCAGGGTCAGGGGAGAAAAAAAGATGAAAATGCTCCTGGGTTGAGGTAAAGACAAGGAGATCACTTGCCAGCTGCCATTACAGGCAAAGCAACCTAGAGAAAATTAACCTAATTTATTGTCAATTAAAATAGATTTGGGCAGTGAGAAACAAAAGAAAAAATAGAAACAGCTCTTTCTCCCTATCCCTACCCCTGCTTTTTTCTCAGGCTCAACTTCACTCCTTCATACCTGACTCCTCATTGTCTCACCCCAAGCAGTGCAAAGAGTTAAGCTGTCTGTGATCCCCACCAGTGGCTGACGGGCTCAGCTTTGTGCAGGTCCAATGCAGAGATGGCTGTGTCCAGCACAGGGCAGTGCTGGCTGCTTCTTACTGTGTTTTTAAGAAGACTTTGATCAGATAATAGGCTCCCCTGCCCTGGTAACACCTGACCACCTGCACCCAATACACACTGCAATTGATTTTACTTAATGTTTTCGACAGTTGAAACCCAGTTTAACAAAGTGGTGAGCGGAAAGAAGTAGGGCACTGTGTTGCATGGCTCTAACACAGTATTATCTCTTTCTGGAGAATATCAGCTTTTTCTTCCTTGCTGACCTTCACTGCCATTAATATCCATAATGGAAAGCAGCCACTCAGCATCCTCATACACACAACTCAGCTTAAAAAGAGTTTAGGAACTCCTCATCTGCTGTTTGATTAACCTTACTGTGTCTTTGCAATGAGACCTGACCTTACCATTACTGTTCCCTGGCACAGAACCCACAGTGCCATTTGCAAAGATAGCTGTGTCTCATCAAGGTAAGGTGAAGCCAGAAAACAACACAAAACAACACTTACAAAGTGCTGAATTTGAGTTTATTATGTGCAACATATGCAGAATCCCCCTGAGTACTGGAAGATGCAGTCCTCCTAAATCCCTTCTGATTTAGTGCCTCCATCTCCAAGAGCAAATACAAATAATTATTACTTCTTAAATGAAGCAGATGAGAATTTCTTGGCTTTAGGGATATTGAAAAACATACTCTAGCTTTCCCAGTGGAATATCTGCACTGGTTTATTTTTTATTAAATGAGTACTAACATACTGATTTATATTTAGAGCATCTGGCTACGTAAATTTTTAAAAGAAACGTATATTGAGTAGGAAAGCAACACCTATCATTATAAATAGGTTTGCATGGTGCAGAGCTTTCCCTGTAAGGATTTAAAGCGTGTTTCATTTGCAGTCCCTATAGCTTATCCCTAGGGACCTCCCCTCTATGTAAACCTAAAGAAAGTTGGAGGCTTGGCTGGATTACCATTGAGACACATAGGCAAATGTAGTTAGGGCTATGCCTGGATGATTTTGTTTTACAAGGGTGGAAATATTCATCTGTCTCTGGAGGAGTGAACAGCAGCTTGTCACTGCTTTTAACATCCCCCTTTCTGCGTAGGGGGTAAATACATTACAGCGGATGTTGCAAGGTGAGCATTTAGAGCGGGGAAATACATTTTGTTTCTTTATAATATGTACATGTCTCTACTCTTGGGTGAGCTCCTGGGACAACATTACTTAATTCTAGTGAAATATGTCTGGGGGCTTTTTCCCCTCCAGCTGCATCCTTCTCCACAGCTCATGTTCACAAGTACTGCTTACGTGTAGACTTTAGAAGTCTGTGTACCCTATGTACTGTGAGTTTCCTCTGTCCTTCTGGTGCCGGGGCTTTGAGTTGTAATCAAACAGTGTGACATGGGAGGGAGGATCTCACTTCCAGAGATGATGACTCCAGATTCAGGCTGAATCCATCCTGTGTAGGCAATGCAGAGAAAGCATCACCTCCAGGCCTGACTGCAGATACTCACCTTCTAGCCTTCAGGCTATGGTCCTTGCAGATGTGGGAGAAGATTATCTCCTGCCTTCAGGATTTGTGCACTTTCTACCATTTGCACTGTGCTACCTCTCCTCTTCTTGCAATTCTCTCCAATGATGAGGGCAATAAAAAACCCCATAGCTGCCCTTCCACTGAAATTTTACTAATTTGATGTCCTTCCCTGGTTTATTGCTGGTGATTATAATGAGTCATTTGCCATAGCCCTGATATTAGAGATATCTCTTCCTGAAGAGAAGGAATTGCTTATTTGAGGTTTTTAAATTGTTCTGGCCAGGCTAAACCACCAAACTTGTTATAAAGCTTTTATGTAGATTATTACGAGCAATGTTAGCATATTAATTATTCCTCTGCGTATTCCTTAAATGTTAATTCACCACATACTGCTAATTAAAGAGGGCTCAACTGTGAAACTAGGCAGAGACTACAGTCCTGTATCCAGCAGAGTTTTCTGTTACCTGACAAATAAATCAGCTTTCACTACTTTTTTTGATACTGAACTGAAAGAACCACCTTCCTTCACTCACCAACACATAGTGGCTTGCCACAAATAGCTTGACATCCTTAGGATTGTTCTTGATAGTCCCCAATAAATATGGGCTCCTGCACATTACTATATACTCTTGTTTCACTCTTTCCTATAGTGGTTTTATTTGGAATCAGGGAAGCAGGAAAAGCCTTCTAGTTATATTGTTTGGACTATGGATTGGGCCATTAGCAATCACAGACAAGAAATTTGGCATGGATTTGACTTCTGTGCCATGTTGCATCCCAGTGTACTGGTCTCCAACTCAAAAGCCAGTTTCAGTTTAAGGTATATTTGTTCTTAAGATTCCAATTTCATTTACAAATTCTTTATCAATGAATTTGGGAGGAGAACCACTACTGCCACAGCCAAGCTGTAGCGAGCTGGCACTGCCAAACCTCCCTTTTACCTTCCTGTTGAGGGCGTGTCTCAGTGTCCAGCAGGACCAAGCAGAATTGTTGATGGCCTACAGAGCTTCGTACTTCAGAAGAGGGAAATTTTCCCAGCCTGTAACTTGCTTGTCCCTAAGTGAGGTTTCAAGGTCTGCACTGGACAAAAGGGTAAAAATCACACCAGAAGAGAGGCCCAGGCTCAGGTCTGAGACTCAGAGGTGCACATATAGCACAGTGTTCAGAGACTTTTGGTTCATGTGTTTATAACCAATAAGTGCAGAGAATTTGCACTTGCTTCTAATCTGATTCCCTCTTTTGGCTAATTAGTATGGCAGATTCATGTGAATGCATCTCCTTAAGATTAGTTAGTTTACCACTCTATGCATCCAGCTAATTTATCAAACTAGTAATTTTTGTGAAGAAAACCCAAACTGCTGTGAGTCCTTTCTGTAACATACATTGCAGGAGATGGGAAGTTTGGTTACCAGCTCCATGTAGCAACAGCTTGCACTGCATAACTTCTCACTCAAAATCTCAAAGCCTGATTAATCAGACTGCAGAGGCAGGTGCATGTGAGAACCTCTCCAAAACATGCTTTCTCTCAATGTGCAAAAGATGGACTGACTAGGTTGAAAAATACCATTAATGGAAGCAAAGAAAGAAGATAACGTTCTTATGAGAAGAGAATGTCACTGTGTAGACTAGAACGGTTGAATTCTGCAGAACAGAACCGAACAAGCCCTTTGACTTCCTGATCCTAGACAGATACAATTTTCCATAGAATCATAAGGTCATTTAGATTGGAAACAACCTTTGAAATCAGTGAGTTCAACTGCAAACCAAGCACATGTCAATAAACCTTGTCCCTTAGTGCCAAATCTTCTCGCCTTTTACATACCTCCAAGGGTGTTGACTCAATCTCTTCTCTGGGCAGTCTGTGAAAATGCTTGAAAACCCTTTCAGTGTAGAAATTTTCATTCATATCCAAGCTAAACTTCTCCTGGCACAACCTGAGGCCATTTTCTCTCATCCTGTCACTTGTTACCTGGGAGAAGAGACCAAACCCCACCTCTCTACAACCTCCTTTCAGGCAGCTGTCTAGAGCAATAAGGTCCACTTCTGAGCTTCCTTTTCTCCAGACTAAACAAACAACACCAGCTCCCTCAGGTGCTCCTCATCAGACTTGTGCTCCAAAACCTTCACCAGCTTCATTGCCCTTCTCTGGAAACACTAACCCAAAACTGAACACAGGATTCCAGGTGCAGCCTCTCCACTGCTGAGTACAGGGACATGATAAGTGCCCTAATCCTACTGGTTGCATTATTTCTGATACAAGCCAGGATGCCATTGACCTTCTTGGCCACCTGGGCACACACTGGCTCAGGTTCAGCTGCTGTAGACCACTGTCCCAGGTCCTTTTCCACTGGGCAGCTTTCCAGCTACTCTGTCCCAGCCTGTGGCGCTGTCTGGAGTAGTTGTGACCCAAGGGCAGAACACAGAAGCATTTGCCATATTGAACCTCATACCACTGGCCTCATCCCATCAATCCAGGCTGTCCAGATCCCTTTGCAGAGCCTTCCTGCTGCCCTGCAGCAGATCGACACTCTTGCCCAATTTGGTGTTGTCTGTGAACTGACTGAGGATGCACTCTATGCCTCATCCAGGTCATGGATAAAGGTATCAAACAGGGCTGGCCTAGTCCTGAGCCCTGGGGAACAGCACTGAGACCAACTGCCAGGTGGATGTAAGTCCATTCACCATCACTTTTTGGGCCCAGTCATCTGGACAGGTTTTAACTCAGTGACCAGTGCACCTGTCCAAGCCACAAGCAGCCAGCTTCTCCAGGAAAATGCAGTAGAAGACAGCATCAAAGGCTTTGCTGAAGTCCGGGTAAATAACCCATGTTGGCTGGGCCTGATGTCCTGGTTGTGTTGCACTTGCTGCCTTATGGCACCCAGGATTGTCTGCTCCATGACCTTCCCCAGCTGATAGGCTTGTAGTAACTTGAATTCTGCTGTGATCCTTCTTGTAGACAGGTGTCACATTTGCTCATATACTGTCAACTGGAATCTCATGGATTAGCCAGGACTGCTGGTAAATGATGGAAAGTGGCTCAGTGAGCACATCTGTCAGCTTCCTCAGTACTCTCAGGTAGGTCCCATCTGGCCCCATAGACTCGTGTGTCTAAAAGGTCTCATGACAGGTAACTGATCGGTTCTCCTTGGATTATGCTTCATTCTGCTCCCTGTCCATCTCCCAGCTCGGGGGGCTGGGTATCCAGAGAATAATGGCCTTACTACTTAAGACTGAGGCAAAAAAAGACATAAAGTACCTCAGCTTTTTCCCCAGCTTTTGTTACCATGTTTCCCCCCACATGCAAATTTTTCTTACTTTCCCTTTTTTAACTCAAGGTAATGTGAAGTTGTACCTAAACTTACTGCTAAAGAAGTCTGGGATCCTCCAATGAGGAGTGCTGTAAAAAGTTCAAGGCACTGTCAGACTGGGAATTATCTAAATCACAGGGAATTAACTAAAGAAGATAAAGCTATTAAACATTCCATAACCCAGTTGTTTCGGAGGAAATGAGTAGAGATAAGTATTAATGGGTTTTTTTAGAAGATAGGAGAGTAAAGAAATGAAACACTGATAATATATCTTTTGTCCCTTAAAAAAGAAAAATAATGTGTCCAGAAAAAGCGGAATCCCTTTTTCTTAGAAATAAAATTACACCTATTACAGAAAAAAATCCCACACACATGTTGTTCTCTCATAAATCCTAATAGGACTTGAAAATAAGGTTTGAAATTCTGTATTTTTGGTAAAGATGCAATAATCTTTGCAAATTAATGGCAATGTTACATAGTCAATGGAAGGATCCCCAGATTTAGTATCATGAGCATATTGCTTTGGCATATAGCTTTGCTTTTCCATAGCATGAGGAATATTGCTTCCATTGGTCAAACACAGATGGTTTGATGAGAGCAATGGAAAAAAAAGACGTGCACTCATAGCTCACATAAAATTTCAGTGGGTTGGCATACACAACTCTACTGATAGAAGGAGGACTCGGTGAGCAGAATGATATCTGAGCTAATCTGTCAAATAATAACAACAATAGTGTAGGTCCCAACTTCCTTATAAGTTCCTTCCCATCAGATAAACCATGTAGAACAGATCAAACAGCAGAACCCTCATTGCTTCATTACTGCTGCACCTGATATGCAAATGCAGTCCTATTTTAAAAAGCATGTCTACTGCAGTCCTGGCTCACTTTGCATCAATGTTCATATCCAGGCCTTCTTTTGGCTGCAGTCAGTATTTTACTCATGCTATAGAGATATACCTTTCCTACATAACCCTTACAGTTTAAAGTGATTCAGAAAATCCTTATTAACACCTTACGGGCAAGATAATGGCAGTTCTTTGTTTAAGCCATTTATCTGAGTACCACGTTCCGCTTCTCATGATAGGATTTAGCCCCAAAGCTGCCTGAGTGCCTGTTTATCAATTCCACAGCATGTTAAAAAAAATAAAAAAAAGAAAAAGAAAAAGTAGTGTATCTCTTCTCACGTTTACAACTGGTTTTAAGATCATAGCCAAAGGATGTATTTTGAGTCAAAACTGTGTGCGATCTTGCTGAAAGTCATAAACCTCCCTAGCTTTAATGGTTCTGCCAGAGTACCCTTATTTAGCAGCTATGAAAGCATAAGGCAAAGGCAGTTATTGAGAAGCAAAGTTTATATTTGGCTCTGTTCAGCTGAAGTGAGCCCTTGGCTCAGCATGGCTAAATTGCTCTCTCTGCGTGTCGGCCCCTCTCTGCCTGCTGGCACTGACATTGCCGTGCTCCTTAGTGCTGCTGCAGTTTTGCTGCTCATCCTTTCCCTCCTCCTTCTCCTCCTCTCCCTACAGCACGTGGAAGGCACGAACATAGAGACTGTAACAGAGGAGATGTACAACTGCAATGCCTCTAATCCAGATTGTAAAAGGCACAGAGCAACCAAAATCCAATTTAAACACGACACAGAATACAGGTCCTGGAGCATTTTGGAGTCTGTTTTCTTCTCTGCATATGAAGTCTCAACAGACAACCAATTCACACTGGCGTCAGCGACATCTTAGCTTGTAAATTCCCTGCTCAAGACAACAGGGAAACTGAATGAATCATGGTTACATAGTTAGCACACTAATAACTAGCATTTGGCATAGCCTGACAGTACATTTAGGCCCCCAGATCACCCTCTGGCGATGCTGTACACGGCTGCTGACACCAAACTTGCTGGCTGCACCCTGGCTTGGCCATAACCCCTGAGCAAGCAGACTGTAAATAAGGAACTGACTGTACCTCTGAGATGCATGGTGTCGTCCTGATCCTTGTTTGTTCACATAGGATGTAATCTGCTTTTTGGCCTGTTCCCTGTGCTCCACCTTGGGGGAAAAGCAGCTAGCGGAGTTTTTCTTCTTGCTTTCTGAGGTCTCAACACGAGGTCTAAAGGCAAGCTATTCCCACAAGGCAGGGTAGGAGTGCTTCTTCCTGCAACCCTCAGTCCCAGAATGGGGATGTATCCCTTCAAAAATAGTCCAGCCCTTGGAGCACATCTGTTCTGGAACTACAGATGGAGGGAGAATAGCCTCAGCACTTGCAGAATGAAATTTTTTTAATAATAAGTGAGAGTATGTTAAGTTCTGGAATGGGGTTGGGGAATCTGATGATGAAGAGACAAAACTGACACAAAGAGGGAGAAGGATACAGCTAATGTATTCTTAAGGCAAGACTTAACTCTCTCTCCTGGGACAAACTGAAGTGAAACTACCCAAAGCAAAAGAAAGAAGCCAATTTGCATAGTAAGAATGGGAAGAGCTAAGTGTCTAGTTGTGTGTCATACACTTTCAGGGCTCTGGTTGAAGTATGGTATGCTGTTTCCACTGGCAGTTGCTGGTTTCAAGTTCTTTGTGGAAGGAAAGAGAGAAAGAGGGGGAAAACCAGAGATATATACAGGGACAATTTTTTTTAATTCCCTCCTCTATAGTCCTCAGCTTGCAGATGAATTTACTTCTGTGACATATGCCTGTTCCAGGCCTTGATTTTTCTCCAGGCTGGGAGTAACTTGGCAGCAGATCAAGCAATCAAGTTCACTTTCATTAATTCAGGCTTCAGCTGCCTTGCCATCACTTTTAACCTTGTCCCCTGACACAGAAAAATTTCTCCCTGCCCACATGCCCCAGTAGCACAAAGGCCTGCTGCTTGGCACCAGTGAGAATTCATAAAATTAGAGTCCATGTTCAATAAGCACAATGGAGTGCAAATGGCCTAGGTGTAGTAGTAACACTGCCAATATAGGACTCATGGAGAACAGCAGCTTTATCACCTTTGAAGGAAACAGCAAAAGCTGTCATTAGTGGAAAGGTCATGGTGCTGTCTGAAGAGTGAGTGATGTGACAAGTAAAACAGTTTAGTATTTTGAGAATGGTGCCCAGGAGAAGACGACGTGTCTGGCATCCAACAGTGTCCTTGTTGCTGTCTGTGGGTTTCCCACTGTGGAGCTGGCATCACTGATTCCCATCTTTCCAAGATGACACCACAAAAAACACTTGAAGATGCTCGATGACCAGGATAACACATTTGGGTGAGACATCCAAGATGAGCTTGACAGCCAAGCACAACACATTGCATAGCTCAGGGTACGTTGCTGTGGTAGTCCATAAGCACATCAGCCAGGGCTCACCTCGATGCAGTGCCTTTGCATGTGGTAAGAGGCCCTTATGCCTACAAGATGCTATTTAGACCTACATAGATCAGTTCATTGCAAATTTCAATCCCAGCTTGGGCTGCAAGCATTAAATTGCTACAAATAGGTAATACAGAGAGGTTCTCCACAGGTCTGTCTATAGCATGTGTTGATGACAGGTTGAACATGAGTCAGCAGTCCCCTGGCAGCCAGGAGGGCCAACCGGGTCCTGGGTGCATCAGGCCCAGCATCGCCAGCCAGACAAGGGAGGGGATTGTCCTGCTCTGCTCTGCACTGGGGCGGCCGCACCTCAAGTGCTGGGGGCAGCTTGGGGTGCCACAATATAAAAAAGACATTAAGCTGTTACAGAGCATCCAAAGGAGGGCCATGAGGATGGTGAAGGGCCTTGAGGGGAAGCCGTATGAGAAGTGGCTGAGGTCACTTGGTCTGTTCAGCCTGGAGAAGAGGACACAGGGTAGACGTCACCACAGTCCACAACTTCCTCACAAGGGGAAGGGGAGGGGCAGACACTGATCTCTTCTCTGTGGTGACTGTGACAGGACCTGAAGGAATGGCCTGAAGTTGTGTCAGGGGAGGTTTAGGTTGGATATCAGAGAAAAATTCTTTTCCCAGAGGGTGGTAGTGCACTGGAACAGGCTCCCCAGGGAAATGGTTACAGCACCAAATCTGACAGAGTTCAAGAAGTGTTTGGACAATGCTCTGAGGCACAAGGTGTGACTCGGGGTGTCCTGTGTTCTGCACAGGGCCAGGAATTGGACTTAGTGATCCTGATGGCTCCCTTCCAACACAGTATATGCTATGATTCTGTGACTTTTTCCACGTGCATAAAATGGATACTTTCTGATCTGGTAGTGTTTTACACATCATTTGCAAGAGTACTCAGGACTACAGCAGAGATCGAGTCAAAGAAAGATCACTTTCTCTCTCATATGTGATTCAATTTTCCTCAGGTCTTTCTCATTCTCATCAAATAGCCTTTAGAATTCTAATTTCTGTTTCTCTTTAAGGAATCAAACTAAATACATCATGGATCATGATACTCTCTATCTCATTTTCCAAGTATTTGCTGTAATGAAATTAGAGATTTGTTTTGGGTTGGTTTTTTTTTTTTTTAGTTGTTGAAACTGACACTTCTAAATAGCTGATAGACAAACATAAGTTTTAAAGTAATCACTGTCATAATAGCTTCTGCAGGGTGTGGAAAACACCTCCCTGCTGTAGCTCACCTCTCCTGCTTGCCTGCATGATTACTTTTAGTACTGCCAGGACCTCTTCTTTTTGTCATGGAGGGCACTAAAATACCCTGCCTTGTCACCATTTAGGTTTATTGATGAATTAAAATATTGCAAAATGTGTTACGGGGATCAATGAATGCATCTATTTCACGTAGCCCATTTCTTCTCTCCTCGCCAGTCCCACAAAGACTGTTCTCTCTGGAAATTATATTGCCGGTGAGGGCCAGTATGCAATGCATCTGACGTCCTGATAGTGCATACTCTCATTAGGCAAATCCCAAGGATAACTCAGAAGCTAATGAGAATGGTTACAGATGCATTAACAAGGTCACTGATAAGAATATAGTCACAAATCACCTAATTAGGAGGGGGAAAATATTCCAGGCAAGCTCTTCTATATTTCTGTCTAACCAGTGAGTCTCTGCAGCCAGCAACTAGCAATTGCTTCTCTTTCCCCTACCTATATGGACGGCTGCCAAAATACCTCTCTCAGCCTTGAGACCTGAGAAGAGAGGAAGGAGCAGAAATTCCTGAATTGTGGCATTTTGATCCAGCATGGAAAATTTATTTGTGATTCTGAAACTCTCTCTTCAGGCCTCCTTCTTTTCTACCCTGAAGATTTGCTCACATCCACCTACTCCTCTGCCAAGTCAGTCTCATTCTGCAATCATTTTGTGTCAAAGGACCTTGATGGGGGTGTGGCACTCGCTAAACTGAATGCAAACCCCACAGAAATTAAAAGAAATATTATTCTTGTTTTCATCAAATCAAACCTCTATATTAGAGATTTAAGGTCCGTGAAAACTGATTCTGACACCACTAAGAAATTGTGATTTCTCTAAGTTCTGTTTGCTTGGCTACAACCAGGACAGAAAACCAGACACACTGATATTCCCATGGGATGGAATAAAATTGCACTTAAATAGGTTTAAGTGAATAGGATGGAACCTAAAACTTACTTAATACTGTCAATACATAGGAAATGTAAAGTTGACATAATCCATTCCATTTAACCAAACCTTCTACATTTCTATCAGGTCAAAATAAAAACCACATCAACTGTATGAAAACAAAATGTTTCAATTTAACCAAGAGTTTTTAACTTAGCTGAATCAGTACATTTTGAGAGGGAAAAAGTGCTTTTTAAAAAGTTTTGAAACACTACAAAGAGATGCAAAATAACAAAATATCCTTCATCTGCAGCCATACTCTAAGTATTGCCCTACTGTTAAATGGGGAGGATATTTATTCCACTCATTGTGAGAATTTACCTGTTAAGATGTAAACTACAACTTTATTCTATTGTGGGTTTATAATGCAAACAATTTGTTAACTTATAATAATGTAAAGTATATTTAGGTACAGTAATATGTATGCAGACATACAGAATACTATAAATACTAAACACACATATTTATAATAATCATGCAAAGTCTAGATCTAAAATTCTTGCATCAGTTATGCTGACTGTGTTTACATAAAAGCAGAGTATATATGCTGACTGTAGCAGGGGACAAAGCCTTAAGATAGAGATTTATCCTCCCCTCTATTAATTCACTAAATCCTGCTCACTCTTGCTCAATACAGCAAATTTCTGTACTATCCCCCATCTAGTCAGGCAACTTCCTTCTCTCTTGGCACTTTCAAGGTTACTCTCTGCCTGAACAAATGAAACCCATTCTGTCTTTTCTCAACTTCGACAGAAATCACCTCGTCCTTCATGATCTGTGTGCAAATGTGTGTGCACTAATAAATAACAACACTGCTCATTCAGACAGCGTCCTTCACAGAAGCACTTTCCAATTCAGTAAAATTAACAACAACATCAAACAAAACCCCTGCCAAGTGGGATATAAAAGCCAAAACACATCTGACTTCCTGAATAAGAAAAGAAATCAAGGTAGGGAGTAAACATGGAAAATTTAATTATGCAGTTCTGAAAAGATTAAGTGGAGATTTTTTGTAGCCTGGTAGCAAACTGCATGGGGAGCCATGGTGAAATAGAATCTTTTTGGGGGTGCCCTCTATCAGGTCACCCTACGTACACAGGCACAGGGCAACACATGTACTCTGGACTTGGTGGCAGGGAGTTCCCCTGAGGGACAGAGGTTATTTGATCCTCTGGGTAGCCAGTGACTCCCAGATACTGTCCTGAAGTATTAAGGCAAGTCTTGCTCTCAGGCAGCTTTTAAGCCCTGCTTAGGAGGCTGGGATGGAGGAAAGGAGCAGGGACAAAGTCCACAGCAGGTGCGTAAGAAGCCGTTTGCTAAGTCTGCTCCGGTCCACAGGAGTGGATTGGCAAGACTTTCGACTCCTGCTGCAAAGTGACTGGGTGCTTGGTTTGGTATCGGCACCCAGAGGCTTAGGCAGACAAGAGCCCTGAGGGTCTGTAAAGGCACTCAGCAGCAGCTCCGTGGTTTAGGTCTGTCCTTTCTGCTGCTTGCAACAGAGCTTTAAAGCAATAGGAAAAGGAAGTCAAAAGCTAGTGAGAACTAATTCAATGTTAGCACTGCTTCAGAGCCAAAATCCCAAATGAGATCAAAATAAATCAGTAGTCTAAGATGAAAACTGGGTGGTTTTTTTCTATTTTCAAAGATCTCTATGCCTCTTGGATGCACAGTACATGTATACTACCAAGTACACCAGACAGCTTGCAAAGCAGTAGAACCAAAGATTAACCAGAAAAATGTGAAATGCCACAGCTAGTGCTGCTCAGAGCTGCAGTGACTTGATGGTTTCAGAAGCCAGAAGTCTCCACTACAGCAAACAGCTTGGTGATAAGCAAGTAAACAAGGCAGGCAGACTAAGACCCTGAGTGAAGCCTATCAAAAGTAGCCAAAGGGAAACACAATTGAACAGGAGTTTGAGAAAGCAAAAAACATAAATAACAAACCACAGACAATCTTGAGTGAATTTTGGTGCTAGTCTTGAATGCTCCTCTCTCCACCCTCACTGATATCAAAACTTGATACAAGATTTAAAAGGTATAAAAAACACATTTCCAAACTGTGGCCCAGCTTTTCCAGCCACCGCCCCAGTCTCAGCAGCAACTGCAGGCCAAGGGCACGCACCTTCATGGGCAGGGAGGGGAAGATAGGAGGATGGAGGAAGCAGCTGGAATTCACAGGGAAGATGTCAGCAGCAGCTTGCTTGGCAGACTCTAAGACATCAGGCATATGCATACACAATTCTGCATATGATTATTTCTTGTTCAAATTAAAAGATGAAATAAAGTAGGAAGTTCAAAAGTGCAGAATAAGACAAAGAGTGAGCAATCATGCCTGACAGCCACAGGTTTGTGGAAACTTCATGAACTGTTGCTCTGAGCTACTTGCGGAGGTTTGCACACACATCCCTTCATTGCTACTGTGCAGTTCCCATCTGACTTAATTTCCGGATGCCCCATTTATGCACTTTAGTTTTAAAGAAAACTGAAGCGTATTTAGAGGATGGAGTGCCTACTGATTTTGTTAAAAGGCCAAGCACTATCTTTTGGGGTTTGGAAAAACCACTATTGTATGCTGAAAAATTCAGACTGTGATCTTTGTTCTTTCCTTTCATTATCTAAGTCAGTGTGTGTGCCTTGGTGCTTTCTGTAAGGGCTGCAGAATCAAAATTTTTGCCTGGTTTTGGATTACAGATGTGTAAACCAAGCAAAAAACCTTCAGGGTGCATTTTTTTTTTTTTTAACATAGATGTTTTAAACAATATCACCTGTAAGACCAGAATAAGTAAGATCTCTCTCTTGCAGTTGGCATGAAATAGAAATTATAGATTCTGATTTCATATGTTTGTCCAACGTGCCTGATTCTAGCTAATCAAGTAGAAAAAAGCCAATAACAAAAAAAATTGCAACTAGAGCATCAGTCATTCCAACTTACTCTCTTCTCTCTCCCTAAAACAATCACTTATTTATTTCAATATATACTTTACAGTTTGAAGGAAAAGATATTAATTAATCATATCTAATAATAAATATTAATATAATTAATAAAAATATATAAAATACAAAATTCCTGGATCTGAAGGAAAATACATTGTACATTGACAAGCCCTTTGCCAGCAGGAACAAATTCAGACTGTGCATTAACCCTAGACCTGCAAAACACTGTTTAAAAAAAAGGGACATAATGTGTGAAGAATGCCCTATTCTTATACTGAATCACATTTATTTTCACAGACAGGTCAATATTTTATCTTGATTTGCCATATTTAGTGTTCCCAGAATGAAAATAGGTAAAATAGAAAATCTCCTAATTGTCACAGATTCTGTGTGAAGCCACAATGGCTGTATGTCACCTTGATAAGCAGCTTATCCAGTACAAGAGACCTGCATTCACAAATTAATGTAAATTATGTGAAAGCACCAAGGAGTGGAACACAGGGCTATTATTCGCTCTAATGAGTGACTCACAGTATTGCCGCTGGAGTAGAGCTCAGAAAAAAATCCTTGCTCTTCCAGATCTCAGCTTTGGTTTCATTTTACAAAACACTGTAATTCCATTTTCTAATGAAAGTAGATTTGGCCTTCAATTCATTGGTCTCACCATATTAAAAATTGATCAAATACAATTTAAATTAATATTTTATTCCCTTTTTTCCCCCATGGCCTTTCCTTTCTGGAGGTAGCTGCTCTCGGGTGTTGCTTGCAACAGCAGTGTCCTGCAGGCACCATCCCCTCCAGGCTGCAGGAGCACCGTGATGTGGCGGCAGAGCTCCTGCCGGCTGTGCGGGCTGTGGGAAGCGCCCCACACCCAGTTCATCGTTCTGTGGCAGAACATGTGTGGGTTTGTCCTGATGTCATCTTGCCTGGCGGGTACATTTTGGAGTGGGCTCCCTGCCCTAAGGAAGACACAGTTCCCAGCCCACGAGGCATCTTACAGTTTTTTGGGCTAGCCTCTTTCACCCCAGTGCTTGACAGAAGGAGTATCCAGATGAGCTCAGCCCGGGCCTTCTCAGCATTGCACAGGGCTTTGTCCACTGAGCACCAAGCTCAACACACACTGAACACAAGCTGCATGTTGGAAAAACTCTTCCAAGCACCAGGCCTCCAGCCAGCCAGGTGTGTCATCCAGGGAGCTGCATGAACGAAGGCTTCTTGTGTCTAATCCAGTACTAATTCCACATGGTACCAATTTTTTTCCCCCACCAGACCAATTTTGCTTTTTTGCCTGAATTATAAACAGTTGGAAAATGCTCTGGTCACAGCAAAGTCATGCTTTGCAAATGTTTTGTTATTCAAGTTCCATTGTCACTTGATAAAATGGGAATGCCTTCTAGCTTCACAAATGTACACAGCACTCAGAAGCTGCAGAGTTTTCTTCCCTCTTCCGTTCTGAAGTTCACTAACAGCTGATGAGGTCCCACCTCAAGAACTGTGTTCAGTTTTGGGCCCCTCACTTCAAAAAGGAAGGCTGAGATTAGATATTAAAAAAAAATATTCACTGAAAAAGAAGTCACACATTGGAATAAGTTGCCTGGGTCGATGGTGGAGTCGCTGTCTCTGGACCAGAAGAGGCACCTAGATGTGGCACTTGGAGATATGGTTTAGGGGTGATTGTGGGGTTGCTGGGTTGACTGCTGGACTAGATGATCTTGCAGGTTTCTTCCAACCTTGACAATTCTGTGATGAAAGACACACCCTTTTCTTTCAAACTGAAGGCAGAATTTAACTGCAAATGAGACAGTGTTTATTAAACATGATTTGTCATGCTCTTATAAGAAAAAATTAGTTCTATATCAGCATGTTCCACCAAAAATTTAAAATCTATTCATTCTCATAACCTCTGCTCTCAATAAGAAGCACCTTCATATTGCTCTCAGTCTTAAGTGCTTCTANTCTATTCATTCTCATAACCTCTGCTCTCATGTTCCACCAAAAATTTAAAATCTATTCATTCTCATAACCTCTGCTCTCAATAAGAAGCACCTTCATATTGCTCTCAGTCTTAAGTGCTTCTACCCTTATTTTAGGATTCAGCCCCGAACTATCCACTAGCTTTTTCATGGAGTAGCTACAGATCAGCCTCAGACTTCATCTCTTTTTTCTTTCATTTTTTCCCTCCAGACCAGGCCTTGCCTCTGTTCTTGCACTTACACATGGCAATTCTGGGGTTCACAGTCTTTTTTTTTTGTTAACTCTTACCAATTGCACAGTGGTTTTGTGCCTCCCCAGATACTCCATCTGGCCCCCCTTTATAATTTCTGTGTTATCATATTTAATTTTAACTTTATATGATTCAGCCACGAAAAAGCATTTTCCAGTATAATCTGTAAGACAGATATTTCACAAAATGAAAAACTGAAATGCATTTCTCAGGAAACAAAAAAAAAAAATTTCAAAGATTATATGGTCTCTATTTAAGTTATTTGCCATTTTTAAAATGCTTTTTCCTCTGCTGCAAAAACTTCACCCACTCTTGTATTCCAGCCCACGGCCACTGTGAATAGTTTGGAGCACCCACACACATGTTCAACTTCCACAGGTCTAATCACAGAGTCCTTTTCACAGTGATTTTCAGATCAACATAGATGGGAAAAATAAAGAAAATTTTAAAATCAAGGTCGATTCAAAGTCCTGAAAATTTCCAGGTAGTTGAGTCAGGCTCGACCATGAGATAAGTACTGTCACAGGGATGTCGTGCTGTAACCGCTTCCCTTTCCAGTCTTTGATCTTTGTGCACAAATCCCTGTGATATTGCTGCAAACAGCTGACATCAACGAATCAGGCTTGTTATTTCTTTTTTATACCCTAAACTGTCTTATCTTTTTACCAATGACTGTAATTTCAGACAAATCAGCTTAGAAAGTAATGGCAGTCACTCTCTTGCACAGTGGGAGGAGAAATGAAAGATAAGATCGTTTTTCTCCTATCTGTCTTTTTAATGACCATGAAAAAAAGCCTCTGAAATTAGCTGAATGAATCTTGGCACTTCTTTCTTGGCTGAGATCATAATTTCATGGTTAATTATTCTGTATCTAAATTCTCTCTGGTTGCAGCTTCCATGAACTTTTATTACTTTACCAATATTCCTGGCTACCAGAAGTCTCAGTTTCTGTTTACCAGGGCAGCAATACCCATACTCAGGACAATGTCTTGGCTTGACTTTTGACTCTTTAAGTTCAGGGTTTCTTTTATATGTACAAGACAGCAAGTGGGGTTACATATTTGTTCCAGCTGCATTGTAGTTGTTGAGCAGCATTAGTACGGGAACAAATTAACTTTTGTTTCTCTTAACGGTATACTTAAAATTAAATTTGAGGAACAAGTTTGGGAAGTGTCTGTCTCTTCTCTTTGTCCTTCATGCTGCCAGCTGGCTTTACCATTCTTAAAACACTTTTTTCTCCTCTACTGATGTGAGACGCAAAGTTTTGAACAAAATAGAATTAAGTGCTCAGTCTGGGAATGTGAAAGTATAGTTTTTCCCCTTTAATGTATTTCAGTTATATGTTATTTCCAGTAATATTTTTTTAAATAAGAAGTTCCTAGTAGACCTGTGATTTTAAGCTGTCTTTAAAACATTGCAAAGAGAAACTTATATTTTCATGTAAGTACTAATGAATAGATGTCAAAACCCCCTTCACACAACAGCTAATAATACAAGTGGTCTTCAGCCCAGACTCATTTTACTTTTGAATTCAGGTTCAATGAACAAGAAATAAAACCTATGAAGTCCAGTCATTCTCCCCTTGCCTCACTCAGAAGTGCTTTCTCCTTGGCGTTACTATTCACTGTGTTGTTTCAATGGGAAAAAAAATAATTCTCAGTGGGAAGACAGTAATCTTGAGTAGCTGGGACACAATCTGGCTTTTGAGTGTTGCTCAGGATGGGCTCTTACTGATTACAGATGGATTTGTGGCTCATGAATCAGTGTGGATCTGGCTGAAGGCCTGTGTGGCCACAGGCACTCCTTGACCTTCAGGAAGTGTTCCTGCAGCTGCTGTCCTACAGCTTTTTTTGCATTTACAAGGAGCACAACTAAGTTGTCACAGGTTGGTGTCCCCCCACCAGAGAAGCAGGAGGTGGCTCCTATTTATCCTTGACTTTGGAGGAAGCTGAGGGCACTCCATGCCCTGTAGGTTCAGAGATTTAATCAGCTTTCCTCATGATTTAGAAGAGAATATGTTTATCAACTCTTCACGTCCCTGCTGCGCACACTCCTGCTTGCATTTGTGTAAAAGCTCCTTGGTCGCTCGTCAGGCGCCAGCAGAGATTGTTTTGACAACACAGTTATTCATGATGATTCCTCCAAATGGAAACATTTCATAGCAAAGTTATTCACGCTCTGGGTGAGATTTCTGAGCACAACCAGCACGCCCAGCGGGTGCTACTTGAACCACTAAGAAGCTGTTCACTGACCGACAATAAATAACTTGGGCTTAAGTGTAGCAGTGACACTGCAGCAGGGCAGAGTAGAGAACTGAACCTGGGTATTTTCCTCTTAGATGAGTTTTCTAACCACTAGGTAGCTGAATAAGAAATATTCTCTTTTTTTTTGGAACTGAATTTGCAGGTTTCTGGACAGGTAAAACAGTAACTGTATTGAAACTTGTATAAATTTTCTTCATGGGATGAGGTTCATCCAGTCTCTCCATCAGAAAACTGCTTTTCAGGTGATCTTCTCAGGTGATAAGAAAACATACTGCATTGCTAATATGGCAGCACAAGACTGATATACTAGTATAGGAGCACTGGTCCTCTGAGTAGCACAAATATTAGAGCGTCCAGCAGACCAAACACACTCGTGCTGGGACGCACAGTTGTGATGTGTGAGGATGTGCCCTGTCCCCATCTCTCTGGAAAAGTTTTATCAAGAACTCCTCACCAGTCTCTGAAAGAGTTTTTCTTTCTTTTCTCTATGTGAAAAGAGCTTTTTCAAGGTAATATGGTAGAAAATACTTTATAATCATATGCATCTTCAGAGTGCAAAGGACATCAGCAGCTCAGTGCTCCACACTGAAAAATAAACAGACTCCAAGAGGAGAGAGACAGCTAAAAGTAGTTATAATAAGAATAAAGTAGCCATAAATGAACATTATGGAATTAAAGGTTTCTAACTATCTAAAAAGCAAGTTTTGGAGCAGCTCTGCAGAAGTATCTAGACTAGAGAAAAATGAAGCAAATGAACAAAAAAAAGCCCAGCCAAAAAAACTAGTGAGGGGCTATTGAACTTTATAAGTTTAACAAATCATAGCCCTTAGTACCACAGAGCTCATCCTTTTGTTGGGTGTATTGACATATTTTGACCAATGTGATTTACTCTCCTGGGAAACAAGAAAAATCCTTGTTATTTCTCAATATTATTTGCTCTTCTGTTCATTGACTTTTTTTCTTTTTGCTATAGGCAATACAAGTGGGCAAATGAGTACTACAGGCATCAGGTACAGGGATGGTGTTAAAAGTCAAGGTAATACAGAGATGTAGCATTTAAAAACGCTGTCAAGAAAAATTGTTCTTAGGAAATGGAGGATGAGCACTTAACAATAAAACTAAAACCTTTCTTTTTGACAAAGTTAGATTGAAAACTGTTTTTTTTCCTACCTTATTCTCCTCGAAGGCCTGTATGTTGGAGGCCCTGCTGAAAATTATCTACTGGAGAAGACTCATCTAGACTGTTTTGGTACAGACTAAAATGTTCCCACTGCTGGAAGGCGCTTCCCCAAGGTACGGCCCTACAGGAGAGCTTGCCAAGGCAGATGCAAGTAAGCAGTTTAGGGGTTTGCAACATTTTCCCAACTGGAGAGTAACCTGAGGAATCTCAGGTTATTTTCCTAATTTGCAGTATTTTCCTAACTGGAGAGTAACCTATGTGCCCTGCCTGCACAGCAACGCAGACAGATGAAAAAAAAGCCTTGTCACTGGTACCGTTCATGACCCTTGAAAGACAGAAGATGATATGTAGCAGGGAACAGCAGGGAACAGTGGGCAATCCATAAATTGTCCTGTGTATAGGGCTCTGTGTTCAGGGTTTAGGCACCGCTAAGCTACATGGTGGGAGGATAGCTGGAGAGGAGGCTGTTTTCAGTGCTGCAGAGTATCTGAGAGTGTGCTGGCTTGCTGAGTTGCTCAGCTAGTTCTTACAAATAGGAATTTCCCACATGTTCAGATTTCAGGGTCTTTTTTTCCCTCATGAACACACAGATGTATATATCATCGTTGAAAGGCAACCAAGGAATGAGAGGTGAGAAAAATACGGCTGATGACTTTTGGGTCTCTTCCCTTATTCTGTCAGAGGAAAGACTCATTCAGCCAAGAAAGGGAACTGATAAACCTTTGAGCCAGCCTAATTCATTCAGCCTATCAAAAGGCAGAGAGATGCACACACAGCCCTATTCATCCTGGCACCCTTGCTGTACATCAATAAGAGACGTATTCACCCTTTTGGGGCTCTCAGTACATCCTTTCATTTTGGACAGTACCTCATTCACCTTCTCCTGAAGTGCTTCATTCTAGTAACAGCAATCCAGGAGGCCATCAGTCCTGCATACTTGATAATTTCCAATTAAAACAACAACATATCCATTGCATAGGAAGTAAAAATGCTGGAAGACTAAGGAGGCCAATATCTAAGTTTAGCTGTCAGAGGTGAATGTGACCTAATTTAAATGTGATGAAATTAGACCATTTGCCCTAATTTTCACGCATTTAGCATTATCTCAAGAATACTGATGAGAATAGAACGAACACCTGAGAGCAGCTGGCAGGCAGCATGGTCACTGTGCTGCATCACATTCAAAGTTTGATTTCAAATGGAGATAGATTTATAAAAATGAGAGCTAAGGGTAAATTATCTGGCTCTTCAGCTTGCTTAGGAACAGGTGAATGCCTACATCCTGCCTTCAAAATCACATTGATTTCTTCTTTTGCCTCTGCTATCCTGCTCTGGCTGTATATTGAAATAAACTCAACATTGTTTATCATTTTATGGGAGAGGGTTGCTCTTTGAGAGGTGTTGGTGGGAAAATTGGGATGTGGGGGATTGCTTGCTTGCATTTTACTTTTTAGTTAAATAGAGGTAGGAAGAGGAAAGCATGGCTCCTTGAGTCAGGCCTTAAGTAGCAAAGACACTACTAGTTCCACCTATTGGTAGAAAAGTAAAAATTATTTTGCTTACTTTCCAAAGAAAGGAATTACAAGAATTTCTAGTGCCATCTATGAGTGAACACAGAGAATTGCCAGTATTCCTACCCCTTACACGCACAGATACACAGACACACACACATACATAAAATACAAAAGTGAACATTGCTCATCCTGCCTTCTCTAAGTCCACATAAGATCTTTGTGAATACAATCCTTCTGCAGCTGTTTAATACACATACTTCAATAAATCCAGTTGGAGTTAGGAAGACTTTAAAACTCATCCCCAAAGTACAAGGTACCATCCAAAACGGCTGACATTCAACCTGTCATCACAATACCAAGTCCTTAGAGGAAAGCCTGAAGAAGATACCTGGGCTCAAGTCTCTATACTTCCTAAATGACAGTGAAACAGGGTCAAAATGTGCTTTTGACCTATACCACACAGAAGCGGAACATCTTCCCATCACCCCTGCTACAGTTCAGGTTTTTTGAAATACATCCTAATTCAAAACCTCCTGAAAATAGCAAGATGCAAAATGCTTGCTATCCTCCCCTGAAAAGACAAGCACGATCCACCTGGAATTCCCCACTGGATCTTACTGGGAAGCAATTTAAAACCTCAGAATGATAATTATCTTTTTCTGGTACTCTATAGGTTGAATTTAAAATGCTTTTGAACACACATCTTTAGAGACTGTCAGAAGCAGAGATGTGGGAAATCACATACTATAATATTTCCTCTTTGGAGGTTCCCAAATATACCAATTTCAGAGCGCTACTTATGCCTGGGAGAGACTTTTTCTTTTATTTCTCCTCAGTCTATTTCCTGGGTTTTTTTCTCTCCAAAAAATACAGTAGCAAAGAGAAGTGGCAATCCAGATAATAAGGACTGGTTATATCAGATTCCATGAGACAAAAACATTAAGAAAAGGACTAGAAAATATAATGAAACACACGTTATTTCCCCTGGGGAAAAAGTTAGGAGTTCACATTGAGGCAATATTCATTTGCAGAACCTTCTTAACACAAATTTGCAACAGAAAGTATTGTAAATGTTGTCATAAAAAGTGAAACACCAAGAAAATATTTCCTGGTATTTTTTGTACTATTGTTAAAAAACCCCAAACCAATAACAAACAAAAAAAATCACAACACCAAAAGTGCAAGCTGCCGTTAGGGGCAAAAAGCAAAGCCTGAGCACTAAAAAGCCTGAATGTGTGTGCTGCTTAGAGCAAGAGGGGTGTGGAGCCCCCACCTCTGGAGGTGCTGAGGAACAGGCAAGAGGATGACATTCACCCGGGGCTTTGGCACAGCTCGGGGCTGGCTGCCCAGCAGCCTGGGGGTACAACTGAGCCCCCCCAGCACGGTGTGGTGGCTCCTAAAGTGTACGGACCAAAAGCAGGTGAAGAAAAGCGGGACTGTGTCTCTGGGTGTCTGGCAGGGCGGTGTTCTGAACCAGGACAGACCCAGACCCCATTTCCTAGGCTGACTGCAACGCCACACAGGCACAGGAGTTCTGGATAATCCTGCAGTACACAGATGTCGTTGCTCCCGAGCAGCAGAGCCCCTTTTTAAGCAGAGCATGTTAGATTAGCTCAGCGTTACCCTTTCCTCCCTGTTCTCTGCAGGGACGCCACTTGTGCAGCAGCACAGGCAATGGGTATATTTTCATTGCAAGGGTTCACATCCACAGTGGCCTAGGTCAAACAAGTACAGCCACCTGGGCCAACTGATGACCTGGGTTTTGGTAGAGAAACAGGCAGCATCTCATTACACCGTGGAGGGTTGTACACAGAGGTAAAAATTGTGGCATCCACTTGACTACAACGTTATTTTTAGTTTTAGGGGAAGGTTCAAAGAAAAACCTTGTGGAGTATGGCACAGTTTCTACTTTAAACAGTAAAAAAAGTGTGTTATTTGTTTTGTGCTGCTTCTTTCAGTTTCTCTTGAAAGCAGAGGTCAAAGGAGGTTTTCAGTAGCTGGGGATTTGCTTTTTTCTTGACTTCAGGTTCATGGTAAAAATACAGCTACACACAGATTACCAAAGGAGCACTTAACCCAAAAATGACACCCAGAAACAGAATTGCAGCAAGCAATGTACATAATAGTGCATTTCTCATCTCTGGGAGGCATCAGTAGAAAATGTGAGGGGAATGCAGCAGGGTGTTACATCCATTGTATTTTCACCTAAATCATTTCCTCTGAATAAGAATATTTTATGTTAGTTTAAAAATGACATCTGATTAATAGTAGACCTGACTGAATTAGGGAACGTTTTCCAGAAACAAGCACAAAGGAGAAATAAAATCTAACTCTAGGATTTTCAAGTTAATACATTTTAGTTCAAAGGATATGGAGGTACAAAAACGTAAGAAGATACTCATTTGGTCTTCAGTAGGCAAATGTCAGCAAATTACTAAGAATAGCATGGTACAACAGGGATCTGGACCAAGACCCTTGTTTCAAAGCAACTGTAACACAGTGAGTAAGGCTGTACCTAGTAGGGGTTCATATCATGGCACAGCACTTTGAAACAAACCCTAGGCCGTACTGTCCGGCTCTGATCTTTCCTTTGTCCTTATAATCCTTCACATTTCTATGATTTATGTCCAGAGTGCATGTACCAACATTTTGTCTTTATTGCTCCTCATGGAAGATCAACTGAGAAAGTATGCAGGTACCCCTGTGGGTACCTATTGGGCCTTCCACACATGCCCTAAGGCAAAAAGCTCTTCTAACAAATCCATGTGTGTCAATAATTAAAATATTACTGCAGATAAGTATTTCCCCCACAGAGAGACACTATTGCATGCCTCATCTTTTTCTAAGCCGTGTATTACCAGACAGCAAAAACTTTGATTTCTTTACCCAGGATTTATCTATTTTCACACCTCAAGAGTCTGTGTAGACACACAGTGAGGAGCAATGGCACGACTGCTTGTAAATTTATCACAGGACCTGTTACTGCAATTTCAGCACACTTCCAAGCAATAATGATAAGTAGGTTTTTAACCAAGGTCCTCTATCTGATTGGTTGCCTGAGGAATTACCTTTCTTTCTGTGCTTTCTGTGATACCACCAAGGAAAGGACAAGGTCTGGCCTCTCAATTGGAAAAGAACAGAAAGAGCTTCCATTTTCTAAAGTGGCTAACTTTTATTTTTCTAAATGTTGATAAGACTTTGTTGGAGGTTTTTTGGGGTTTGTTTTGGGGGATTTTTGAGAGTTTTTTTGAGATGTTCATTTTATTGTACCTTATAGTTGGGATTTTTTGGGGGCTGAGGAGAAGAAGAAAGGATGCACTTTGGTATTAGCAGAAATTTGGTTGTGTGGTAATTTCATGCTGTAGTTTACATACTGCTGTTTGTGTGCATGTAAAACTGCATTAATAAAACCAATGAGAAAACAGTTGATTAAACAAACAAAAAAATCACAAACATATTTGAAAAAAGCCAGGAGAGATCTTCAGAAAATACATTTTGCAGGCAGTGGGCAGTCACTACCATGCACATTTCTTCATGGGAAGTGAGCCCAGAAGATGTCCTTTGGTTTTGCCCTTGAAATTAGTGAGTCAAGGGAAGAAAATTTCAATTAACTAGAAAGAAGGAAGAGAAGTTTTTAGAAAAGTCTTCTGAGAGATGTGAAAATAGATCCCTATTTTTCTCTTTTTTATTACTACACACTGGCTGCATTGATGTGGACAAACAATAAAATTGACCAGAAACACAAGTCTCCACTAAAATAGCCCAGAAATACAGAGCTAATCAAATTGACAACTTTTGCCGACAACGAAGAGTTTAGGGGACCAGTTTGTTTTTGCTTTCTCGATAAAAATATAATAGTCCTTTCATATTTTCACCTGTGCATAACATTTTAAAACACAAATTGTGAAAATGCATCCACAAAGTAGTGCAATAACACCAAAACTTCATAGAGCAGATTTCATACAAAAGGCCTTCTTTGCATTCAAACTGGTGAACTTTCTTTCCCCTTCATTTTAAAGTAAAAAACCACAACCAAACAAAAAGATGCAAGAAAATTATTTTCCCCTCCAAATGTTTTGTTCAGCTATCAATCCCAACTACCTTTCTCCCCCAAATTTCTTGCTGAGCTCTACTTTTCACCTTTCATTATTTAAAAAAAGGGAGAAATAAGATAATTTGAAAATTCATGCAAAATAAGACTGCCTAACTTACTAATGCAAACATTCATATTCAAAATCCTGGAACTGACCAGCATATCAATTTGCTTCTGACACTGAAGTTAGCATCTGCAAGTAGGGTACCTCCCCCACTTGCTCGAGATTCAACTGTGTCATACCTCTGTGCACGTCCTGCTCCTGCTCGGGCTGAAAAGGATGAGCAAGAGTAGTCAGATGAGTCACTGTCTTCCCTGAGAGCCTTCAACCATGGCATTATAAAGGTAATGGTTTTGTTAATTCAGTTGTGTGAGTATTTGCCTTCAGCCACTAATGATGGTAGAACAAGTCATTCCTTTCATAGTTTAGGAAATCCATCATCCGTGGATCAGTGCACGCATCATCAGTGGAGTCAGGTTTTGGGGGAAGTTTGACCAATCTGTACCAATTTCCCCCCAGTTTCATATCCTTGACTGCATGGCTGGTTTGGTTCACTCTCCTCTCACAGTGGAGAGTACTTCAGCTGGCTGCTGTTCCTAGCATGGGATAATAACGTGGTAAATCGCTGGTGCCTGGGCAGAGAACGCGTTGTTCTGCTGTTGTGTTTCCACGGCCCAGTGCAGTCTGTGTGCCAACGGCTGGGATGCAGCAGTGGGGTACTCGTAAGAGGATGGATCACTGCCCAGGCTCAGCTGCTCCTCTGGCAGCAGTAGCTGGGGTGCCTTCATGCTTGTGCCATGCAAATCCATAAAAGATAAGGTCCCTACACACATCTTCAAACGGACTTAAGTGACAGAAATGGATAAAAGACTAATGGCATAAATCAGAATGAGTTTATTATTTTCACCAATATAAAGAGAGTTAAGTTGCACTATTTGAAAACTGGCCTCTCGTGTAATTGATGGCACAGCACAGCTGCTGGGAGGGAAAAATAGACCTGACCCCCCAGTTCTTTATGAAGAAGCTCCATTCTTTAAAATGCTCAACAGAGATGACTCCTAAGTAGTCAACATGCTTCATGTTTAAAGATCTCATATATTCTGGTGGTAGGTGATAATTTTATTTTATTTTAACTTCAGCTGTCAGTTAATTGTCATGTTAAGTAAGGTTTCATCACTTGCATTCCTTGGGTATAAGGAATGCGATGTTTTGCACAGGTCTGCGCTAATTTTTGCTACCTGAGCTCTTCTGAGTAATTCTCAAGGTACACTTTGAATTTTAAAAGCTTTTCTATACATCTAAGAACCAGGATTGTGTTCCTCTTCAAAACAGGTTTGATTTATTCCCAAGGCTGATGCAGCTGAAAGAGCAGAACCAGCAGCAAATAGTTACATCCAGCTCAATTTTTTGTATATTAAAAGTTTGTAGTTATTTTCTCCCTGCAAACATATTTCAAACAGGTATACAATAGTTGTCAGGAAATAAATATTTTTACTACTGGTAAAGCACACAGAAGTTGGAGTTGGATCTGTCTGCCACAAATGTCATCTCCGAGGGCTATGAGAGCTGATTTTAAGAGATGTCTGGCACTCCTGCAACAGAAACTAATGCTGGGATGACTTCTTGTAGTCACCATTCTCTAAAGTTTCCTTTCCACAACCCATTTACTGTGACAAAACAGACAGCAAATCCTTTCATTTCAACAGCTTCTGGCTTCAGCACTGCTATCTCAGCAGGATGCGAAGACAAGATAAAAAGGCCAGCAGTGACTTTGCCTGTAGATGGGTCAGAGAAATTTTTCATGAAAACAACTTTCATTTCATCCCTAAGATGAAGTTCAATGACTGCAGCACAGTCAGGTCCCAAGCTATTACACATTTAAGTAAACAGCCCAGATATTTATATACAGCTGAGAAAATCTATGCAGCTTTTATCTCTTAGGTTGCATCTTTTTTTTTAATCTTGGGGGGTTTTTTTGGGTTTTTTTTCCTTTTACTTATTTTATACTTGAGATTTAGCTAGGAAAGGATTCAAGAGTGAGTCTTCACAGACACATGACACTGGCTGGGCTCCTGCTCCACGTACTATATGGTTTCCCTGTGATTTAATCTTCATGAGGGACAGCCAAATAGAATTTAATATTTAGACTGTTTAAGACCTGCCACCACCTTTTCCTGGCCCATCCAGAAAAATTAGGCTACAGCAACTAGCACTGCACTGAAGTAACACAGCAACACAGGACTAGCGCAGCCTTTCCCAAAGCAGGGCAAAGTAGATCAAAGAAGAACCTAACATAAAAGCCATGTTTCAACAGAGGTAAGTTTCAGAAAACAAGCATCAGATTAGATAAGTGAATGCCCAGCTCTCAATAGCTGAAGGTGAAAAACTCAGAGACCTGAGGTTGAGCACTTGCTGAATCCACTGTGCAGCTGTGCCCTCTCGATATGGAAACCAGCAGAGAGGACAGACAGCACTGGTGCGTGAGATACCCGTGAGCAGCCCTGTTGGACAGCACAAGGAAAGCGGGGTATTTTATGCGTGGAATTATGGTGGTGCAGAGGGGTGAGCAATGTCTGCCTCTTGCCAACCTCTGGCAGGCAGCTTGCAGTGATCCCCTGAACCCCAGCGTCACTGCAATATCCAGAAGACAGTTGTTGGGGGGTTTTCATGGCATCTGCAGTACAAGTGCCCTGTGCCCAAGACTTCATACTCAAAGCATATAATGGGCAGACTACCCACTGTTTTGTGCTTGTTCTTAGCCCTCTGAGGATAGCTAACTGCATCAGCAGGGGACACAGATCATTTCCACCAGGCCAACTGTGTGCAACAATGTGTGTTTGGAAAGGGATTTCAGATACACTCTGCAGCGAAGATGACCTTGCCTGATGTGCTGTCCAACACATGGGAGCAATCTCTGAAGAACCCATGTGTAAAAGTGGCAGCCTGTGGCAGCTTCCTCACTCCTCCATGCCACAGCAGAACCATCATAAGGATGGCAATTAGTTCAGGACAACCTGTGCATTCACTGAGCATGCATGGACATTTTGCTTCGGTCAGGAAGGGTATTTGCTTTATATCAAACTGCTTTGTAACAATAATTTGTACAGGACCAACCTACCTGCACTGAAAGGGGTCTAGGAATACGGAGATAAAGCTGAAGCTCTCATCACAAAAACAAGTATCAGAAACATTACAAAAGCATTTTTCGGGATCACTGGAGTGGAGGTCTTAGACTGGAGTGTTTTTCACCTGCAAAGACTTCTCAGCCCACCAAAGGGAAGAATTTTTATACCTGCATCCAAACACAAACAACAGAGTTGGAGAATTTTGATGTGAATGGATAGCTATGTTGCCAGTATCTTCCCATCATTACTAAAAGCCAAGGAATTGCTTTTTATCCATTTCTACATGTAGAAAGGAAGCAACATTCTGTCAGTGAACTCGTTACCAAAAAAATAATTCCTTGTATTACGTGACTATCTTGCAGATATCTCTGCTACAATGCTTTGTCATGTTTGTTTAAGCATTCATAGATAGTTCTCGGTTTGAAAACTGTAGTAAGCTGCACAGTTACCAATTAATCCATATAAACAAACTGCTGTGTCTTGAGTCCCTTAAGAGGAACAGAAGAAAGGAGGTAGCAGCTATTTTTGCATCACAGTGACTCAGGTGTATTGCTCTATGTGCTGAGCAGTTTGTATTTTCCAGAGAGCATTCACATCTTTTCATTTAAACAGTAAGCCCCAGAAAAGTGCTTCTTCAGTTGAGCACACAATCCACAAATTTCCAACATAAACTTGAGTTCCACACCTAAAATGCATGGCCTTGAATACTTGAAAAAGAGAGGTTTCGGTGTGTGTCAAAATATGACACAAAATATGTTCAGCCAGGAGTTGTCAAAGTGAGAGTTTAGATCTTACAGGTCTAGCACTTTCACCTGGAAAAAGAAACACTAAAATTTGAAGACCACCATTAAGGTGGAAAACTCCCCCAGGCCAGTGTGGACAGTCTGCAGTGCCTTAAGGGGAAGAGACAAATAAAATTTGAAGAAAAGGCTTGATATGTCAGGAAGAGAGTAAGTTTGGGCAGTACAGGGCCAACAACACTTTACTGCTGACTTCCAAAATTTGGAGAAATTACATAGGGCAGGTGAGCTGCAGGGGACAGGGCTGGAGACACAAACCTGTGAGGTGGATCTCGTTGCTGAGGAGGGCCCTGGAGGGACTACAGACCAAGAAGGACCCACTCCAGGACGAAGAGCAGTGGGTGACATGGATCAGCAGAGGAAAAACCTGCCATGCACCAACTCAACATCCTGTGTCACCTGTCACCCCTCCCAAAAGAACAGGGAGGGATTGAGTGCAATATTCAGTGAAAATAAGGGAAATGGGGACCAGGAAAGGTGGAGGAGAATTGCTGGGCTGAAGATCAGCTTGGGGAAAGGGGAAAAAAGACATTTCCCTCCAGGTTTGTTTAATCCATTGACCCCTTGTTATTCCCCTCAACCGCCAAAGCAGTTATTAGAAGTTACTATTAATTGAATATTAATTAAATTAACGTAAATTCCCAGAGTCAAGACTGTTTTGCTTGTGACAAGAGGTCTTTGTTTGGCATATTCACACAGCTCTGAGCTGCTGCTTTTTTTATTCCCAATCACCAAAATATTCTGATAGGGGAATATTTCTTCTTTAGGACAGGGAGGTTCAATATGCAACACATGATGCCTGTGGAAAGGGACTGTAGGACAATCAAAATGATGGCCCTTCCTGGCCATCGCCTCTTCTGAGGACACCGCTCCTCTTTCCCTGCCACAGTGCAGACATGCTTGGGGACAAGTGGCAAAANATTTGGCATTTTCACACATGATGCCTATGGAAGGGGACTGTAGGACAATCAAAATGATGGCCCTTCCTGGCCATCGCCTCTTCTGAGGACACCGCTCCTCTTTCCCTGCCACAGTGCAGACATGCTTGGGGACAAGTGGCAAAAGCAGCTCTGCTCTAGCCAATTTCTGAAATCTGAGTGTGAATGGAGGCTGCCACCCTTGCAGTATTTCATACAGTCTTGTACCTGGTTGAGAACAGGGACTTTCCTGTGCATAAACACCACTTTCGCTGGCTGCACTGCCCACATCTTGTGCTTGTGTGTTTGGGAAATCCAGCCTTCTCAAGAGCCATTCATGAACCTTGCAATCACAGCAGGAGGCTGGGTGCTTGTGCAGCAGTGGGACACGTTGCACACGATGAGAAGTAGCACTGTTGTAAAGCTGCTAGTGACAAACCCCATCCCTCATCCATATGATAAGGCCCAAAGGAACTTCTGCCTCCTGAAAAAAGCTGGACAGCTTTTGGTTCACAGAGAAAACACTATCCTCTCGTATCTATAAATCATCATAGCTCAAGAAGAACTAATGCCTGCATAACAAAAGGATTACAGAGCGTTCCTTATGAGGTCAGGAGAGCCCAGAGCATTTCAATCAGCTCTTTGATATTTGCAATCTAGGCAAAGTCCCAGGCCACTGGTTTAAGGATTAGAAAAATAACAGAAATATTTCTTAAACTGGTTTTGAAACCTTCAAGTGTTTTGTGCAACAGGAAGACCATGCCCCAGGAACAAGGCTGTCCCAACATCTTGTTCAGCACAGGAGATGGCCTCCACTCAAGAAATATTTGAGTCTTTTGGGTGGGACCAGGATTCATGGACACAGAAATCAACAGAGCTATGTGAGGCCTTCATAGCTTGTCATTAATACCTAAACACTGGCTGAAAAATGAAACTCTATTGTTCACAATTAACTATTACATGAGTGTTTAAAATAAAAGCAGATTGGAACACACTGAGGTGCATAAACAGTTCTCTGTTTTTCAAAACCTAGTTCCATTTCCAGGATTTGCTGATGACACTATGTTGGATATATTCCAGAGGAAACTGAAGAAATATGGAAAACCAGGCAAAACACTGTCAGATCAAAGATATGCAGTTTGAAGGGCAGGTTAGTGCCAGGTGCTGAATTGAGTACATCAATTCAGAAGAGACACCAGTGCATTTTTATAGAGTATTTGGTGACAATCTCTGGACAATCTGTCAGTAGCAAAAGAGAAACAAAATATCTAAAAGGAAACAAAATATTACAGAGGATAGAAAAGCTTTCAACTAGTATCTAACTCATCATGCAAACTCTGTTTATTTTCTTTTGAGCAATATAGCTGAGGCAGAATTTGAAGGTATCACAGAAAAAGCCTGTGAGTCCCACAAGAAGTTGGGCTGATTGAGACCTACCTCAGGAGCTATTACACGTGGCTTTAAGTGCTGACCATATAAAAGAATTGCCTTGCTGGGAGTGGTAGTTGTCAGCACACACCACAAGGTTTTTAATAAAATCAGATTGTATAAGTAGCTGCAGCAAACTTTACAGCCCCACCTAGCAAAGCACAGAAGTGCAGTTGTCTCTATCTTCAGAGAAATGTAAAGGATTGATGCTGCCTCAAAAGTTTCTTATGCTAAACTCTGTCAGACTCAGGAAGGTTCAGAGGGCATAGGATGCTGAGAGAAGAGATGTGAGAAAGGTGCTTTTAGAGAGAAATTTACTGTGTCATCGATCACTCACAAAGGTAGTGGCCATAGGGTAGGTTCAGTCATCTGCCTGGTAAATTCATAGCCCTTAGGTCATCAGAGAAATTACAAAGACTTACAAGGAGGAATCCTCTTCAGGATGGGTCCCATTTAATATCTGCATGAGTGACCTGGAAAAGATGAATAGCATGCTTATGACATTTACAGATGCTGATTAATTAGAAAATGAAGCAAAGAGCTAATATGCATCTGAAAGACAGTAAAAAATTAAGTACTGGTGTGGTGAGGTACACATACAGTCAACACACACATATTTATATGTGTGTGCACATCATCTGCCAAGCAAAGTGAATGAAATTATTTTCTGAATTACTGTTTTTATTGACATTGGACTCACTCTGTTGAATTACAATGAAAACACTTTTCCATCAAATGCAACCATCAAATATCTTTTGCTGCTGTGGGCAATACTGCTGATCTAGCTCTTTGCTTCCACAAAGATGATGGTGATTTCAGACCAGATTCCTGAAAAGCTTTTTCCTCCTATCTTCTGTTTTAGCTTTTGTATATCTGTGTTGTGAAAGCAGCATGTGAAAGCATTTAAGGTAAATTCCAAACGGAACAGGGCAAAAGTACAAATGAGTATAATAAAACTTTTACATTTTTACCTGAGAAATGAAAACTTTGTTTTGAGGTATGTCCTGGAGATGACCTTGTGATGAGAGGAGGAAGAAAAGGGTGTGATTACTGCAGGTGAACAGCGCTTCTTGCAGTGGTAGTTGAAGCAGGGTCTCTTTGCCAGACAAACACACCCAAACCTTTCAAGCACTCTGGCTGGATTCCAGATGGGGCTGCCTGCTGGATGTGTTAGGAGGGGAATGGCAGCCAAGGCATGGACACCTTCTCACCCACTTGAGGCTGGCAGGAAAGTTCTTTTCTTTGCAATTACTCTGTGACTTGTGAAAGAAAAGTTTTTCATTTTTCACTCCTGAACACTGGGAATCAGGTCCCCTCACAGTCAACGCCAGGTCAAACCACTGAATTATTGCTCACTTTCCATTGTTTCCTTCCTCTGGAGAAAGCACTCTGCCCCTTTTTGCATACTGCTTGAAAATCCCGGGTTTGATTAGCACTGCCAGGTAGTTCTGCACGTGCACAAGAGTGATGAGGTGAGGCAACACGGTCACCTGCAAGCAGCAGGGAGAAGCATCAGGGACACTGATCTATGCTGTGCACTCTCACTAGCCGCACATTTTACATTCTGGTACACTGTGCCAGGGAGGCCTCAGCAAGCTAAAAATGTCTCACACGTTTGATCAGGGGCAAATTTTTAGCCCTTGAATATTAAAGCTAACTGTATTTAGGGTTGGAGGTTTTTTCTTTTTTCATACACACAATCTGCAGAGAACAGGCTCTTCAGGGAAAGCCAGCAACCCTCACAAACACACACATGTTCAGAATGGGTTGGACAAGTTGCTTCAAAGGGTTTATTTTCTTTGAATCTGTCTGCTTATAAACCCAACCATGTATTCCAGCTGAGCATTGCCCTGTGACAAGGCATGTCCCAGTTTACCTGGGGCAAATCACTCAGTCCTGCTAGGGCTGGGGCAGAACCTCTTAGTAGCAGTAGGTGTGCTGCTGACCTCCTGATTCTTCCCTGTTCCTTATCTGTGGGCTGCTCCTCAAGCAGCCTCAATTACTCTCTGCAATACAACCCTGGTGCATCATAGGACATGTAGGAAGAGAAGATGCAACTCTGTAATAGCCAGGTGACAAAGCCAGCTGATGTTATATCCAGGGCAGCAGGTCAGATGGACTGTGAATAAAATGATACTGGTTTTGCTGCTGTGGCCTGCCTCCCAGAGTCATACTGCGTGTTGGGTGGCCTACAGCACATCCTTTCCTACCTCACACCTCTACTGTCCTATAAATGCAAAGCAGAGCCTGCAATTTCCCTGGCATCATTACCACGGAAAAACCTCTTCATGTAATGACAATCATTCAGACTTATTAAATGGTATGTACAGCTTTGCATGAGAGCCTGACAATTTGACTACGAGAAGCAGAATTATTGTGACTTTGCTAGTCTATTTTCAAGGTGTCACAGCTACAGAAAGACACTCTTGAAACTCCTTGGGTGTCAAACCAAGCTTCTTTCAGAAGGCAACGTAAAAGCACAAACTACTCTCCATTAGCAAAGAGACCTTTGATAGCATCTGCGTCTCTCAAATAGGTTCAGACTGTGGCAGGCAAAACCCTCAACCTTTGCTCTGGCAATAGGCATAACGTCAGGAAAGCCTTTGTGTGTACCTATGTCCAAGGCCTGACCTTTCTGGCCGCCAGTGAGAGAACAGACACAAGGTGAACGGATGAGTAGAAGCTCTGGAGAATCTCCACCTCAGTGAACAGGAGTCACAGCTCTCCATCCCTGCCCACCTGCCTGCCCCTTCCAGAACCCATCCAGGTGCCCTGCCCAGGAGGCTCTCTCTCCAGGTTTCAGGCATTGCTGCCTATTGACCTTGCTCCTTTACTGGGGGTTGCAAGCACACCTGCAGCAGAGGAGGACACATTCCTCAGCCCTTCCACCAGCATTCACAGCATGGCATCTTATTGCAAGGCTGGTGCGCTGCTCTGCGAGAAACTGAGCAGCTGCCTGCCAGAGGAGAAAGGAAGGCGTCGTGTCTGAGCGAATAAATTTAAACTCAAGTGTTCAAGGCCAAGTCCAGTAGCTCACTTATGATACAATGCCAAGATGTCTCACAGGGATTCATGCTCCACTTTCCTCTGCCTGCAGCCCACGATGCAGTGCAGGCTCTCCTGGTGCAGCCAGAGTTTGGCTGTGGCAGCTGCATCATTGCAGAGCATTCCTGAGCACAAATGGTTTGGTTTTGTCTTGCCACATTAACACCAGCAGTCCAGAAGCAATATCTCCTTTGACCACTGAAAAAGCAGCAGTGATGTTTGTGAATAAAACCCCTAAAAGAGAAGCATTTAATGGCTAATTTGTAACAGAGTCAGAAGCTTTGTCTTCTTTGGAATTTACAGGTTTTAATCACTTTTTGAACGCTGCACAATCCTGGGAGATGCACCCCAGAAGTGTGGTGATTCCATACCTCACATAGTTGTGACATGCCACTTTTCCATCTTTCTTTTGGCAGGGCTGCTTACAATGCATGCACCTAATTCACAATACAGCCCATTAGGGTACCTGGAACTTAGTCAACTAAATATCAAATCCAGCTCTCAAAATGCTGCTTATCTAGAAGAAATAAAGCTGAATGAATTGAGGAAAAAGTAATCAGCTTAAGTCATTCCAATTCAAAATATTTGAAGCTGATCTGAGATCACATATCTGGGTTACTATACTGGCATTTAGAATATCGTGAATATTGTGTATTGGGTGCCCCAGTAAAACCCTCCATAGGAGAAGTTGTTAACTGAGGTTTGTTTTCAGCAGTGTGGCACCTGAGGTCTGAAGGTCCCTCAGCAGCACACCCTGGACATGTTCAGGAAACTCTAAGATACCAGGGTTCATATGCAGCAGTTCCTTCAAACAAGAGACAGAAAACAAAAGTATGCATCATACTTAGTACAGCTCATGCAGGAAAACCGCTGGCCAGATGAACAGTTTTCCAGAAATCATGGAAAATGTTACTCTTTAGGACTTGATGTGACTCATGAATACTATTCACAATCCAGAGTCTTGGTCAAGCTCCTAGAGCAGGCCACAGAGCCAGGGTCCTGGCCATTTGCCTGACACTGCTGTTGAACCAGTCTTGGGACAATCAGTTAGCATCCATCTCTACTGCTACACTGTCCTACAAAATAGATGGTGACTGTACATTTTCCATTGCATTGGGAAACTGAATGGATGTTATCAGGTTTTTCTAGGAACAAAACTCAGATTCTTAAAAACAAAATACTCTATTCAGAGACTTACTAGTGGAGATTTTAAGTAATGAAAAATGTCTGATCAAGCATAATATTCCTCTGCAAATATGAGTGTAACCAGGCAAAGAGAGCACAGAGTGAAACTGCCCATTTTTTGAGATACCACCATCTTGTGGATGTCGCGCTGACCGCTTGACCGCCCGGAGGCCAAGCCTGCTTCGAGTGTCCTGGTAGCAGAACAGATAACAGCTCAATGGCCGAGTGTTAGCTCCCGAGAGAGCAATCTGCTCCAAGCCTCTTCGAGGAGCTGGCAGCAGTCGGATGGTACAGTAGCAACAGGCAGAGGTAAAGAAGGAGAGAGGGACTCCTTGCAGCAGCAATCCAAGTCTTTATTCCCCGACCCAGGGGCTGGGAGAACAGGGACACAGGAAAGGCAGGCAGCAAAGAGCAAGGGATGGCAGCTGCAGTGCCTTATAAGGGGCAACCAAAACGGGAGGAACAAAGGGGATAAACCAGTAGGGAAAGGTCACGGGGTAACAGGTACCCAATAACAGGATCTCAGGGGAGGGGTCAATTTAAACAAACCAATGGGGATAACAACAAAGAAGAGCTTTCCAGTACTTAATTGAATATACAATAACCTCATCATAAACATGAAAGCAATGTCCAATGAACAACTCAAGAACACAGAAGATTTTGGGACAGGGGGAGGAATCTTTGCCCAAGGAGACACCCAGTGGGATGTGGCCTAAACTTCACTGCCGCCCTCTGGGTCATCCTTTGCCTCAGACCCACTGTCCCAGGCAGGAAAATCCACCCAATGGATGCCCTGGTCGATGCGGGGCCCACAGGTGGGCTGGACCACCTCAACAATGGAGAACGAGACGCTGAAAACTGTTTAATTTCAATGTACCCATAATTAAAAGCATGCTCAAATAAAGCCCAGGACACATATATCTTTGCATTTACAAACCTGTACAAGTTATTTGCAAATGTGACACACACAGAGCATTGCTATTATTTGAGCTGAGAGTCATGGAAAAGGGAATGCAACAACCAGCACAAGGAGAGTTGCGTGAATTTTCATCAACCTCCTATACTAGAGATGTGACATACCATCAGCAGGACTTCCTCCTGTTGCCCGAGAAAGCCCTCATGACCCATCAGAGCAGCAGGAACCCCTGGCATGGCCCCTGCCAGGTCTCAGTGTAGGCACTGCAAGCCCTTGGTCGTGCTTGATGAAGGCAGCTTGCACATGAAGCGTGGGCTTCATCAGATGATCACTGAAACCAAATTTGCTCCTTGGAAAACATGCACACATACCCACGGTCCCAGGAAAGAGTGGGCTGCCAAAACAGATTGCCTCGGCTGACCTGGCCCAGCTTTTTGCTAGCAAAAAATACGTATTAAAGCTCTGTTAGGCCAATTTGCCAGCTTCTGCAGAGGTTAAGACCTCATGGTCTGTCCCCATCTGAGTCTTTGAAAGGGCTTAGAACTGCCCTGCCACAAATGCTCACAGGGTGAATAGGCAAGATGTTTTTATCCTCCAGTATTTCTGCAAAAGGTGACCACAGTGTCCAGTTAAACAGCCCACTTAGGAGTTCCACGAGGAACCAGTGAATCTGCTCAATATTTTAACTCTGTTATCTCAAGGCTTTTTCTTGCTTCCTGTCACACTTACTGTTTTATGAGTCAGAAAGTGAGATGCATCCGCTGTTGGGAATTGGATAGGAGAAATAAAGGGCTTTCCTTCAAGCATAACTAAGTGCCAGGCTTTTTATGCAGAGTTGCAGCCTGAAGTATGCTAACTGGTCTGCCCTCAAAGGCATGGAGAAATCAGGCAGCAAAAAGCAATAAAGTGGTTTGTCAAATAGTTACAAAAAAAAAAAAATTAAAAGCACCTGAGTTTAGCCACAGTTTTGCCTTGGAACAACTCAGTAACCTTCCTTTCCAGACAAGGCATTATCTTGAGCTTTGGGAGGTGGGTTCTGGTGCAGGCTCTTTCACAACATGATTGGCTTCCTCCCCCTAGAAACAGCATTAGTCCATGCAGACCAGGTGCTCTGTTTAAGCTGAAATGCTGTAAAGAGATCTATGAGGCGAGTTTCTGATGGGGACCCCAGAGTGCCTGAGAACACAGACACCAGCTTGTCTTTCTTGGTTCCTCTTCATCTGCATGGAGCAAATTGGCCAATTAGGCTGGGATCTGCCATGGCCCTTGCTGTGCCTTGTCACTGGGAGTATCACTAGGTGGCCCTGTTAGATTGTCTATTTCTTCTGAGCAAGTTTTTAATCTTCAAAAAATATTGTACTGCTAGGGATCGGGGCTTTTTTTTTAATTTTTTTTTTCTTTTTTTTTCTTTAAATGATGGAGTCTTATTTTAATGGAAATTATGACATGAATCTGAGGGCTTGTTCTGACATTTATTCCCTGTATTTAGAGAGAAAACCTTCAAAACCCCAACTCTCATATGAATGAACTTTCTTTGAGAAGAGATTTCTTTGTACACGGTTTGAGATGACCTTTGCTCTAAAGTTAGCAAATGCATATAAATAAAAGAAGATGGGCTTTGAGCAGCTGATACTCCAGTCTGCTGCAGTTGAAAGCTTGACCAGAAATTTGCTACATTTGGCTCAGTGCCAGGAGGGAAAGGACATGGGGTTGCTTTGCATGGCAATCCTTTCCAGTTACAAAATCCAAGAGTGTTTATATAGCGAAACTTATAACCACTTGTGCAGCTGCAGCATGAAGGCAGCTTGGAAGTTAAAGTTTGTAACTAGAAAAAACCCCACAACCACATTTCCCAGCACTGAGGAGCTGGACCAAGGCTCTGCGTTTCGTTCCGTGTACAGCTGCTTGGCTGCTCAGTATTGTGAATTTTAAGGAGAGCACAGAGCATCAGCACATTGTGCTGAACTGCTTTTGGTTCCTCTGGGAGAAGGGAGACATTAAAGGTCAAAAAAGGAGAAAAAATTGGTGCCTGGGGGGAATAGTGGGACCAGAGGAAGTGCTGCATGGAAGAGAGTGATGCAAGCTCTCAGAAGTTACTAATGAGTTATTTCCTGCAAGCAGACACCTCTGCTACCAAAGAGTGGTGGGTGCTCTATCAGTTAAGAAAAACCCAAAGACCAGCCAGCTCTTCAGCAGTGAGCTGACCTGGCAATCTAAACACTTGATAACTGCTGTAACTACAGACTGTGCACGCTCCAGAAGACCAGCTGCCACAACACGAGGAGATGATAAAAAACAATGAGCAAAGAAGCCCACACCTCTCCAATTTATTCACAGAATTACCAAAGCAATTCTTCATCCCCAGCAAGGTGTCAAGGGGGAGGGGAGAGAACAGAAAGCATATTTGTCCAGCTGGCACAATATAGTCACAAAAATGATGCGTTTTAAAATGCTCACTGTCTTTACACAGGAAAAAAAGGGGTGGGGTTCCTCTATTTGCATCAAGTCAGCAAATCCACCAATGACACCTGCTAATGTTAATGGCGGGGAATCTGTCCTGAATACTGCAGAATGCTGGTGATTGCTCTTTGGATATCAAAACAGAATCAGCCCCAGTGAGAGAACAAAACCCAAGTTCTCAAAGCAGAACATTTAAGTTCTGAACATCCTGACTAACATAAACATAAAGAGTCTGGCTTAAGACCACAACAAAAACCTCCACTTTTTGGAAGTCATTTGACTTCCACGGTGCTGGGATTTTCCTGGGAACTTGCTGGGAGGATGTTAGGAAGGCTCATGCCACATAGTGAGATTAGGCAGCCTCTAGGATCCTTTCCTGAGAACACAGTTCCCAGCCATGGGAAACATTGAGATGAACCCATGACTACCCTGCTGATTAGAGATGGCCATTTGCAGGGTCTTCCAGGGGTTATTTGCTTGTTCTAGCCTTCCACTTGAACAAATTAAGCCATCACATTAAGTGGCAGAGACTGCAAAACATCTGTAAAACCTGCTGTCTGAGCTGTCTGAGAATCCCCTTTGCTTACCCATTGGTCCAAGGAAGATTTTGCAATTAGAAGTGATAAGATAATTTGGCACAAAAAGAGGCATTTCCCACTTAGAAATTCTTACGATTACAGGGGATCAAGCAGTGTGTCCAGTTCCTATCCTGGTGACAGAGTTCCGTCCCAAGCACTACAGAAGCCACAGAGCTCACAGTGGTCACTAAAGCCAGCAGGTTGGACAGGCTGTAAGCTGAGCTGTAGAGAGACATGTCACCTTTCAGCCACTCCTCTTAAAGTTGAGTATGTGTCCCCTGTTAAGTGCCAAAATGCTACATGCAGCAGAAATAGAAATTAAAGAATACTTCATGTAAGAAAAGCTCCCAGAGAAGAGGTTTTCACTGCCTGCATCCCTCTCTTCAGCAGCGGCACCTTTCATCTCAGGAATAAATTACCCACATATTTCTAAGCACTGAGGCAAACACAAGGGCTTTTTACATCTCTCCCAGCCTTGCCTTCTCCATACAAGAGTTGTTTCCAATTAAGGCAACTTCTATCAGCATCTCTCACTCTCCTTGCTTGCAGGAGACAAGTTAGATACTGACTTTGTATTTTCACCTTGGCTGTTCTCTGGGCTGTTGGGGAGAAAATGGAAAGAAAAAGAAAGTGAATATAAGTGAATATCAAGAACCTGCCCTAGATAAAATATTCAAATCTTAGATTGAATAATGCATGGGAAAGGAAAATATTTTTCCAGTTACATATAAGCCCAGTGCACTGTAGCAGAGGACCTTACTGACTTGGCTAGCAGCACCTTAGAGAGGACCGAAGGAGGCAAGAAAATTTGCATGGCTTCTGTTATTAACTAAATTCCCTTTCTCTGATTCACCAGCAGACACAGACACGGGTTATGCAGACACACACACACACGCAAATTCTTTACACTTCTGCTCCACCGGCACAGGAGCTGTGCTCACATGCAGCAAAACAACAGGCAAACTTCTTCAGAGGTTTCAGAGCAGCCTCAGCTGGAGGTTGGGCTGCTCTGTGCTGCTGATCAGCAGGAACTATCCCCAAGATGATTAATAGAGGTTTGCTTTGCAGCTGCCATATCACCATGCTCTGCACTCCTGTATGCCCCCCCCTCCACTTTCCTGGTGGCCATAGCAACATCCCCAACACTGCCTGCAGTGCCAGCTCTTCCCTCCTGTCAAGCAGCCTCCGCTCTAGGAAACAATCCTCGTGAGTAGCAAACCTGTGCTCTCCACGCTTACAGCCTTTTCAGTCTGTGACCATTTCCAGCAGGTTTCCAACATTTGCCAGGTGCCAGTGGCCCAGGTCACCCCTTGCCTTCTCCTTCCTCTCCCCACCACTCTTGGCAGATGCTTCTGCCCTTCACAGGGGGGATGTCCCTGGCCTTGCTGCAGTTCTGCTTGGTGCACTGGCCCAGTGTCTTGTCTCTCCTCTCTTTGTTCTTCTGTAACCAGAGGCTTGGCTGGACTAAACCCCAGCAAGCCCTATTGTAAGAGCTGCTGAATCAACTGTAGCTGGGAAAACGGCATCCTACTCCCCTGGATGGGAAAATGCTTGTCTAAGGACATATTGTAACCTGGGCTGCCTCAGCATCCATTTTATGGGCGACACACTGCTGTGGGAAATGCTCACCTCCCTGCTCTGACAAGTTGCAGATGTTTCCTTCAGTGGTATTTTAGTTTCAGGTACAAGCTGCACAGAACCTGGAAAATAAGGTGCTCTAAGGGATTTTGTGAACCCCCCCATTTGCTGCCTCAGGCTACGCATGCACCCCTGCTGTCTCACGACACTGTATATCCAGAAACCAAGGAAAGTAAAGCGGGAAGGAGAGGGAACACAAAAGCCTTCCATTCCCACGCACAGGCTCCAGGGAACCACTCAGCACTTGTACAAATGCAGGGATATGGGCCTGCACTGCTCAGCAGGCAATTCAGGTAATGGCCATGCCAGGCTGAAACTGCTGCTCTGGATTGGCTCTATTCACAACATTCCTCTTTCCAATGGCTACTTGAACAAGTGTTCCGGCAGGCTTAGCTTTCAGTGCACTTATTGCTGTTTAAAAAAACAAAAGACCACAGAATGTCTCTAAGACTTCCAGAAGCATACACACAGCTAGAAGGAAAGATTTTGTGTCCTTTTTAAGCCTTTCACTGCTTTAGAGATATAATTCATTTATACAAGGAGATAAAAATGTTACTTATTGCAGGCCAGCTTATTTCCAAACAGAACTAAACATCATTAACTTTCTTATTACTAAGTAAACAACTTGCATAAGTATTGGTCATAAATCTATGATATCACTTGGATTTATTTTAACTTTGCACATTAATGTCAACTGGTCTGAGCTGCAATTACAATAGATTCACTTTCCAATTGCTTGTCAGAATATAGTACATGTGCTACTTCAGTATCCCAGGCTCAGATACTGCATTCATCCCCCAGGGTCTAACAAACAAGAATTTCAAGAGGGCAGCAAATGAATTTCTAGCCTGAGGGAAAACACTTGATGAAAAAAGTCCCATTGTTAATAGTTTTCAGGGGAAATGAGATGAAAGTAGGGATGAAAAAAATAACACTGGAGTAGTTTTAGCTCTAAGTGCCACTGAGGACCTGATAAGAGCTGTACCTTGTCATTTTTTAGACTAGTCTCTTTTGCACACTGGGGCTCCCACTCAGGCTCACACAAAGCATTCCTCACAGGGTACAGGGTAGCAGGAAGACTGCTGCTCCGTGTGGGCAATGTCAGGCAAGACAGCCTGTCTGGTAAAAGCTAAGATATAATTCAGGCAGCAATATGATATCTGGATTGACTAAAAATCATTATTTTTATTGGAGGCATTCTTTCTCATAGTGAAAAGTTCTTTACTCCTGTGAATAGTTAGCACTTTCCACAATAACTGTGAAAGCCCAATTTATCCAACAGAAATGTCAATGGAAATCATTTGGGTCAGCTTTCAGAATACCACCTTGCACTTTGAAAACAGCAAGTAAAGTTTTATCCATCAAGAATCGATGGCAGACAGGCCAGGTGGATTGGAAAGCAAGTCGTTTTTAGGGCACAGAGCTGCTGCTCAGCTCAAGCTTCATCACCAGAAGAAGGAAAAGATGTATTGGTGCATTAAGCAATCACTGCATGTATTACGACAGTGACCCTTTGAAAGAGAGGGATGGGGATTGCAGAAATCTATCTTTATTTTTCTTGGATTCATTATGAGAAGTAAACCGATGTGCAAAAAAACCCTCAAACCCCACAACAAACCACATATAAAATCCAAGCAGTCTCAAAGTGCCAAGAGATTTCACTGGAGCTCCTGGTGAGGCAGGACGCAGCTGAGGTAACCTGCTTCTCCAGCCTGCTAATTGCCTTGATCCATTTTCAAGGAAGGGGATAAAATGTCACGATGACATATTTTACACGGACTAATCAATGCTGTGGGCTGCAAAGCAAAAGAAAACAGACCCATGAATTCACAATAACCTTCTTCTGAAACCTTTGGGGTTTTCTGCTTAGCTGCAGCTAAACAGAGGAGGTTAAATAACAGAAATGCAGGAGAACCATTTGCCTCACTTCTCAACTCTGACGGGCAGCCTTCAGAGCAGGCACAGCGACAAGCTAAATGCTCTGGCACCGGCAAGACCAGGCACAGCAGCTCCCTCACGCTTCTCTGCCAGCTGCATTGCCAGAGCTTGCATCCGTCAGCCTGGCCTCAGGAGGAAGCAGCAGGTGTGCACCAAGGAGCAAGGAGGCCTCCTCAGGGTCTGCACAGAGCTAATGCCATAGCAGAGCTAGGGCTCAGGACAGCTGGAAGTCTCAGGTGGAGAGAAGGACACGTCAAGCCATTTACTGGGTGTTTCTTTGAAGGGCTGGATGAATGAACCAAGTCAGAGCTCTCGGTGTGGGGTTGTTTGTAAGTTAGTTTGTTTGGGGTTTTGGGCTTTTTTGTTAAATATAAACAGAGCTTAGGGTTATTCAGGGAGGATGTCCTGTCCCCTCTTTCCCAAAACTGTCCTCTTACCCTGACACAGCCAGGCTTTCCCTGCCTCACTGCCACGCTCAAAGGCTTCTCCCATTCCTTTGTATCAGGCTCCCTCTGTGCTCTGTACCATGTGTGCACCGAGTGCAAAGACAGCCAACAACTGTACTAGGGTTAATTTGACCATGAAAATGAATCAACGTGAACATAAATGGCTTTTTAGCAAAACTTTATTACTTTTTTCTAATTTATTTTAAAAATAAAAACCTGCTGAGGAAAACTTCTCTTCATAAAACAAATAGGCCAGTTGTAAAGGAACTAAAGTACTTGAGTTCAAAGCAATTGGAATACCAAATGCTTGATAGATGACATATGTGACTGGACTATTATGGAATAAGTTTATAGCTGTTTAGAAAAGGGGGGCAAGATTAAAATAATTAGTGTGCTGTGTCAATGAATAATTTTTCTTTTAGTATATATATTGTTTTTATTCTGACAGGGCACCGGATAAACTTAAAAGTCTCTACTTAGCAATGAAAATGAAAGAAACTGCCTGGGACACACAAGAGGTCTGCTACAGGTCATCTAAAAAACAGCATTAGGTATAGAGTTTTAATTTATTTTCTTTAAAAAAAAATTAAGCCATTAACTGAAGACTTTGGTAGCCTTTTCCCTTCCCAACACAAAGCTATGAAACAGGCAAGAGATTCAAGAGCTTCTTGGGATATGATGGCAATGATTTTCTGCAAAGTTAAAGGAAGAGGGAGTTTCGGAGGATGGGTAGCTCTCTGAAGAAACAGTATTAAAAGCACACACACATGCTCTGCCAGTGCGGAGGAAGCATAGCAGGAGAGCAACTTGGCTCTGCTAGGAGCTATGAAACAGCCTGAAACTTAAGAAGAATAAGAAAAATAGGACATAGGGCAAATTATTCAGAAGTGTGACAGAAGAGCATGAATTTACAAGGGTAAAATCAAAGGCCAAAGACAGAACAGGCCCAGAGTACAGCACTTTTACCAGGAAAGTATGTAAATTAATACATTAGCAAGACAATGACAATCTCTTCTCAGTGGGAAGGGAGCAGCTAGCCCTGAGGATTGGAGCAATTCATGCTACTTTGCACTGAAAAGGACACAGCTGGGACAAGGATGGGCAGAAGAGTAACACCCAGGGAAAGGTTATAAGAGCCAGGATGATACTAGAAAAGAACAAGCCATAGGGTAGTCTGGTAAGGTACAGAATGCTTGAAAGCTTCTTTAACTGGTTAGACCTGAGGAAATGCACCCAGAGTGGTCATCAGCCTGTGGGAGAATGTGTCAGAATCACCACAATTTTTTTGTTGAGCAGTTGGAGAAAGAATGGCACTGGATAATGGGAAAAGTGAAGAGCAAAATGGTCATCTTAAAAAGATTACTGAAATGTCCAATTATAACAGAGCAAGTGGCTTCAATTGCAATTCCTAGAAAAGCACTGGAACAAATTACCTAATTATATGGGAACATGCTGTAAACAAGCATGATACAAGCAACCAACATCAAATCAATCTAGTCTTTAGCACATTGCCATACTAGGATATAAAATCTGAGAGAGGTTGGTAGGTTTCTAGGGGTTTTTTGTGATCCCCCTCCCCATTGTCTTGGGTTTGAAGTGTTGTTGGGTTTTTTTTCCACATCCAGCTAGGTTTGGAAAGGAGAAATAATTGGTTGCTGAGTGAAACAGATCAACCTCGGGGGACTTCGATAATACAGAAGTTTAAAAATGTGCCATGAAATGAGATCTCTTTAAATGTTTATTTGTATATTTTACACTCACTGCTTTGTAGGCCTGGCTATCCAGATCACAGGGGCTGGCTCCCCACCGTGACACCAATACTACAAAGTATTCCTTTAAACAGCATAGCAAGAATAAGGTTTACAGGGAAACCTGGGGTTCGCAAATGCCAGATGAATGTAAATACACATTTCTGTGTGCACATGAAAGCGTACTGCAGTGGCATCCAGAGCGGTTTTAAAAATAATTATGTGCATTAGTCATGGGGTTGAGCAAGGAAAGGTTTTATAAAGGCAGAGTTGTCAGCCTCCATCCACACGCTGCAGAGTGTGGGGAGGTGCAGGCAGAGATCTAATATGTTAAACAAGTTGGTAATTACCTTACACCACTCAGCATGAAAAATTAGCCTGTGAACCATGCGACATATGTGAATTATCACCCCCACGTGGAGAGGGGGGTCTCCAGGGACAGGGGCACAGCATGTTGTCCCCTGGGCAGGGACCTGGTGAAAAGCTTCTCTTGGCTCAATGCACCAAGATAATGCACAGCATCTAAATTAAAAAAAAAACCTAAGAACCACTGGCCTCTGAAAAAACCCAACAAACTAACCTCAGCTTTCTAATTGTTTCAACCCCAATAAATAAATGTAACCAACCATTTCAACAAAAACTCTAAATTTTCCCCTTTTCGTTTAGCAACCTCCTACAACACATGAACATAACTGGTGGCTGCATTGCAGACACCATCTGTTCCAGCACAACAGCAACTCACCCACTTCTACCCACTCAGCATGACCAGAATTTAGCACTGCATGCTGCATGTGCAGGGGAGGCACATGTGTTGGGAGTGATGGAGGAGAGCAAACTAGGATATGGAAGGGACAATCACTGCTAGAGAGTGAGCAGAGTGCAGCTCTGAAATGAATCCTTCTCTTTGAGAGGATGGCAAGTTGACCACACTCAAGAAGGGTGGGGAAAATTCATCCTGGGAGAACCAAATGTTTCACCATCTTGTAAACTGCTTAGCCACCCAAACCTACTGCTTGCTTGCCACCAGCCACAGCCAGTAATGCAATCATTTTTTGTGTGAAAATCCTCCAGTACAGTACTCCACAGAGTATTTTTCCACAGGTAGGGCATCCCATGGAACACAGTGTAAATCTTACTGGTAATCAGCCTGGGAATTCTGGCATCAGCCCTGGCATGGGCAGAGAACCACAGCTTGGCCTGCAAGTTTTCTTCCCTGATCTGACAGTTTTGTTCTGTGGCCATGAGATTCTGCACCTTGGGAGAAAGATACAAATGACTGCATCTCACATGACTGTAAAACAAATTTTGCTTGGCAACAAGACACTTACAGTACCTCATCCGTAGGGAGCTACACAAAAATGTATTCCCTCCTGCCCAACTTCAGCTCTTGCTACTTCCCCCCACCACCTCCAACAGGGAATGCAAGAAAGCTACCAAGACCTTTTTCGTGAGAACTTTAAATAATTAGCACAATTCCATCAAGGAGCAATTTCTATGAAGCAATAGGAACACAGTGAGAATAAGTTTCCACCCAGGGTTTCAATTCTCCTTGCAGAAAGGGCTCTCCACCGTGGGCTTCGTCTCAAGGCACATTGCCAGTGCTGTACTTCCAGTTTGTATGACTTTCTGCTGTCTTGCTTGCTATACTTGGATAATCCAGGCTCCATGCAGCATCATTCCTTTTGCACTTGCATCCTTTGGTATCTCTCGGTTCACACAGCTCAGCTTCTCCTCTTCAAAAATCTGCTGAAATTATTTGTGGTCTCATTTCTGTTATTGAGCAGTTATTAAAGAACAGTTACTTTTTTCCATATTTAACCCTTCAGGAAGGGGGATGTCATACCCGTTTCTTTATATACCATCACTTGGTTGACTGTGCATGTATGAACTGTTTTGTCTCTCATCTGAACTAACCTGAAAGCCCACTGGAAGTGGGATTGCATTTGATAGTTATTTGCTCAGCATCAAGTACCCTAATTGTATCAGATTATAAACTTGACTAATAATTGGCTTGATTATGTAAATCAATGTTTGAATACTCACTGAATGTAATCATTGCTACATAAAGTGTTTTATTTTCCATATTCTCTGCCATGTAAACTCCCTGAAATACCAGGAAAACACTTTCCTAAATCATTACCCTTAAAATAATCCTCAATCTACATTGCCCTGTAATGACAAAAAAATAAACAGCTTACACAGATGGCAATAAAGCAAGCAAGATTCAGTGTTACTTGAAGAAGGAAGTTATGCATGTATTACAGGAGTCTACCAAAGCAAAATCCTATGCATATACCAGATTATAGAGAGATTTTTTTCAATAGTTTGAATCAAGTTTTTACTTTAGCACAAAAATTACTGTAGCACACTAGAAAAAACCCCCACTGCTTATTTATACATGATTTATATTACGTGTATTGTCACCTTCATTTCAGACTGACCCCTTTTTAATATGGTTGAGATGTCAAGCTGAATGTATGTGTTTCCTGCACTTTTTTGGAGCTACTTTTGTTATTCATTTAAATATTCTATCTCTTTCTATATGTGCTCACACACATCTATATATCTTTCTATACATGCCCTTCCTATCCTATCTTGATAAAGAGACAATATTTGAAAGCAGTGCCATTTAAACAAATCTTGGACTGCTGTAAGAGCAGTTGCCAAGATAGGGTTTCTTGTTGTGCAACTGAGGAGTTTTAAGCCAGACCAGTCCTGAGTCGTTGCTGCTGTAAAGGGTGAAGTTGAATAACAGAGGCCAAACAGGAAAATAACAGCATGACCTGCATCAGGCCAGCAGAGAACAGATGAATTTGTGGGAGTGGAGAAACCTTCCCACTCCAAAGGAAGTCCAGACTGGCTGTGACACTCTCCTGCCACAGAAACTGTAAACGAACAGCCTGTTTTCCTTAGTAAAAATCCAAGGGGAATGGGGAGGAGGAAGAAGAGTAGTAAGATTCTTGTAAATGGTTATCCTCCTGGCTTCTGCAGAAGGTCCACTAACACTTTGGTTCTCTAGTTTTCTGCACAGCATCTAGGTTATGTTCAGTTCTATCTTTCCCTGAGCTGGAAGTTCTACTTCTCAGTTCCTGCTTTACTTACAAAAGTAGGGAAATTATTCACTGTATTAGAAAGAGTTCCAACAGAGGCGGCATATTCCCAGCTGGGTGCCTGAGACAGCTTGAGACACTTGCCCGTGCACTGACATCTCATTTGACACAGCAGGCAGAGCTACTGAAGTAGCAGAGGTGCAACATCACAGTACTGGGAGCTGTTCTCACAGAGGACAAAATATCCTCTATTCAAAATGCAAGTGTCCTCAGCAATACAAAGTGAGTAGATTTTCTTGTAATAGTGTTTCCTAAAATAAAAAAAACCCCAACAAACCACAACAAAAACCCCAAAACCAAAACACAACCTCCCCCCACAACACAAACAAAAAACCAACCCAGCAGTACAGATGAAAATAATACAGTCTCGACTCTTTTGAACAAAAAAATTAACATTCACAGCCAGTCTGGACTCAGCAACAAGTAACTTCATAGGCAAAAGGCATTTCAGTTTTTGGCATGCAACCAGAAGGCTGGAGTCATTACGTCCTTTTAGGCTAAGTATTATACATGAGCAAGCCGGCCCATTTGAAACCAGTGAGCTTATGCTAACTTGGAATCTGTATAATTGAGTGCAAAGCTAAAGAACTACACTATATGACATTTGTATGAACATGCATGAGCAGACATATCCAGATCAGAGCTGAGGACACATATTTAAAAAGGACAAATCGCTTAGCAAGGAGTAACATTCAGTATTTAAATGAGGATTTGTCAGGTCTAAGAGCTCAGGGCGTTTGTACTGACACAGAAAGCTCTGAAGGCCAAAGTTACACTTAAGCAGGACCAAACACATTAGCAATCAGTATTCCTATTCCCACAGTACTCTGGGCTACATCGAAGTATACAGTGAGGTTTTTCACACAGCCTCCTATCTTGTTACTGCCATCTGGCACCCCAGTTCACACCATCATTTGTGCCAGCACAACCTGACTGTCCCTGAGCAATTAACTCCTGGGTTTGAGACACAGAGCTAGTACCGAGGAAACCTTTTCCTGTCAGTGCCAAATGATGTATTTTTTGAACTGTAGTTGATGGATGGATGTACTAAAAGGCTCCTGCTATAAATAATGTTGCATCTTTTGTGGGTGAGTGCTAAACTCAATGAAACAGGCAAAGTAATTCAGAATACCTTTGCTTTAAAATACCGAGTGCTGCAGGTGTTTGAGCTCCCCAGTAGCAGCGTCAGAACAATACAAGGCTTACACATGAGTGTAGAGAGGAATCTGGCCTTTTATCACGCTCCAGTGAAATACTGATGTTTCTCATCCCTGAAGGTGGACTTAGGAATCTGAACTGGCTTTGAACCCAGAGATCAGCAGCAGTGGTCCCAGTCTTCCCCAATGTCTTCCAGTTATTCTCACAGGATGCTTTTTTACAAATTGTGAACTTTGAATTTTACCATATAAAATGAAGAAACAAGTTTTCTTAGCAGATTGGCTTCTGCACATGCTATCTTTGCATATTTACTTTTTAGGACATGAAAACCAGTTTAATTACAATATACTAGCACTGACAAAGAAAAGAAGATCCCAAATCAAGATGAAAACAGACACTTGATTATTTTTATTATATTAGTTAAAATATTTTACTTTCAGCACTGCAAGCAAGATAAGCTAAATTGAGTCACTGCTAGAAAATGTCTGTATCACTGAACTGTGGCACAAAAAAGTTACACACAGAAATAATACATATACTGGGGAAAGTAATTTGACATTTATGTCCCAAATTGTTACAAATTCAAGCAAGACTACTATTAAAAGTGAGGCTGTCTTGCCTGTGTGACTGCTCATTAGAAGTCTTATGAGTTACATAAAGGCACTTCTTCCATACTCCTGGCTCCCCAGTGGAACACCTTACTCCTCTGTGGGGTAGCCAGTACCATAAGGATTTTAAAGGATTGCCTTGTATGAAGGAACGGAACGCCCTCATGCTTTGCAGTAAGTCCAAAACCACCCGCAACACTCAGCAAGTTAAAGCCCTCTTCTCCTCTCTAGCAATCAGCTGTGCAAGTCTGGACAGTACAACTCCAAGCTCGGAGTTTACTTTTGCCTTATCTTCTCCAAAAGGTTCTCCTGCACCCATATCCTGCTATCAGTCTGTGGAGATACTGGTACATCTTTCCATAAATTGTTTCATTTGGCTTTCCAGCAAAACCTTCATCTTGATAGCTTTCTGTGCACCTATAAGAGATTCCACCCTGCATGCATATCCCATGTCCACGTTGTCCAGACAGTTGGTTTTGGCCTTGTGCTTCCTTTCACTGAGCTTTCATTGAGTTCTTCATTTCATCATGGAGGGTTGTTGGCCTCAAGCTTAAAAAGACTAATCAGTAGGCAGAGCCATACCTTGCAAACAGCAAAAAGTGCTTGCTAACAACCATCCCAGTTCTTAACCAAATCCCAAACATATTTTAAGGTCAATGCTCTATCCATCTGTTAGTGTTGGATTCAATGTGTTCTCTACTTTGAAACTTCTAAACTTGCATTTCAATATGTATGTAAACAGAAATAATTCAGGAACAGCATCACTGGGCTCTGATTTGTTGTGAAAATGTGACAACCACCATGGGTGCAGAAGACATGACTACTCAAACACGCCTGGGAATACCATGAGAACACATGAAATCCCAAAAGGAAGGAGAGTCTGCAGATTTCATACATAGTGGCAAAAGAGAAAATCAGCATTGAAACAATTTGCTATGTGGCCTTGTATGACATGAGTGCAAAGGTTTATTCATCTAATTAATCAAGACAATCCTTTTTTATAAAACTTGCTGCAAGTGAAATATTCCTAAGAATTTGTGACTTGCTTGGTTTCCTTTTTTTTACTCCGGTAAGGTATTTATGAAAAAAATTATACACTGTATCTATACAGAGCAGACACTTTCCATACATGTTTGCCTGCTTAGGTAAAATTCAAGCTGCATCCATGTGTGATTTCTTAGATGTTTTCTTTCCTATTTAAAAGGTCAGTAACTTCTTAATGCAATTCTTATTTTCTTTTTGAATAAGCCACAGTAAAACCATATAGCCAAAAAAAGCTTTATTTCACCATTAGCCATATAACCAATATGCATAAAATGGTGGCTATGTTTTTGTTCAAAACAGTTCCAAACCCCAAGAAAGCTATACTGAAAACGTTAACCAACACTTTATTCCTATAAAAATAAAAAAGAAAAATTATACATTCAAGAAGTGTCTACACTTTTAAACAATAAATTAAACTTTGTAATATCAACATCAATTTACATTTAAAATGATTTAAAAGAAAAGTAAAGCGTAGGATACAAAATAATCTCTTTCCTTACCTTCCAAATACATCAAATACATAATTTTATTCCTTTAACGCACTGGCACCTAAGACCTTAGAAGAAACTATAGAGTGCTACAGGAAGAGAAAAAAAAAACCATTTAAAAAAACACCCAGCCAGAGTCCCTGAATGGATATTATCTTCCAAGATTTTTCTACATCTCTGACAAAATTGCTAACTGAACATATATGAAAATATAAACTTAGTGACTGGAATAGTGAAATCTTTCTCAAAACTTGCAAAAAAACCCAAACAACTTTGGCTTTCCCAACTGTTATGCAATTTATTCCAGTACTATTAAACACATTTGCTTATCAGTTGTTATCAAGGTCAGTTTTAGCCAATACATCATATTTGAGAACGAATGGCAGGCAGATTTTTAAAGCCTTTGTAGGACTGTCCCCTTTATTCACCTTGCACCTCTCTATTAAGGTTACACACTGGAGTGTGAAAACCTAAATAAATTATGTTTATGTTTATTATGCTCACTGCAGAGATCACTGGAATATAAGAATTGATACTTGTCATTTATTTTGCAAAACCTGGATTAGAAATAGATTTACATTTGAGCACATATATAATTCCCTACCTAATTTCTACAGACAGTAATTTAATTCCTCCTAAACCCCAAGTTTTCATTCATGTATGCAAAGCTCTCAATTAGAAGGGCACTAATCAGGTCTAACTCAACTGCTGCCTGCAGCTTAACTGAAGCAAACGAAGCCCACAGCAATTAACATCGCTGGGCTGAGCTTTTCTTTGGAATGAAGCGTGGGGGCTACAGTATTCTTGCAAACTCACACAGATACACCCGATCTCACTTTAAACTAAACTGCTCAGGTTAGATAATGCAACCCCACTAAGATCACTATGGGCTGTGGATTTACTGCACGGGCTTGCAATCTCTTCCCTAAGGAAGGCAGCCCTTTTTCCTTTCTCCTGAATCAGGGTTGCAACCAAGCCTTGCAAGAAAGTTGACAAATAATCAGTTGGGTTGCTGACAGCCTCTCTGTGCTTTAGTGGCTATACTGCACACTAGCTGAGAGCCAGCTTGCTTTAGGACTACATGGGACAGCATAACAGCAAAGAGGGCACTTCTAGCAGCTAACCTTTTACTTTTACAGATAAACTAAATTTTTTTTTTCCCTTGTAAAAGGTATGTTTTGTATACAATTTGGTAAGTAGTCGTTCCTTACTTGCATAGTCAGATTTTAACTGTTTTATGGAGGGTTTCTTTAAGCATAAATTCTAGGTTAGTGCAAGATGACTTCCTGATGCTTGGGAGAGCAAGCTCCAAGGACTTCCTATTTACAAAATGTTTTTTTCTGCAAAAGGCTGATAGAAATATGATGCTACACTGGTTTCAGGTGGTAAGTGATGTTAGGTAAGGGATTTAATAGCTCCAGCAAAGCATCTGCTTCCTCTTAGTATGCAGGGCAACCTCACCAGTCACCCAGCCACATTCTGGTTTCATCTATGTCTCAGAAAAACACATCAAATGAAAACAGCCAAAATAATTTTTAGGAGGAAAATAATTAAGGTTTGGTTTCTTTTTTTTTTAGTGTTACTTAAGAGCACAAACCAGTAAATGAGGAAAACATTCCACTTAAAATTATTTTTTAGGTGAGTTTGACAAAAATTAAATCCCATCAACAGTAGGGTTCTTTATTAAAGAAACTGCTCCAAGAGAAATGACATGTTTAAAACCCGAAAGTGTTCTGCAAGAGGGAAAAATGATGCATTTCCCACCCCTATTTTATCTGTTAAAAACATTTTCATCTTCACAATTTTAAATTTTTTTTCTTTTAAGCTTTAAACTCAGGTCTTATCTGCCCCCCCCCAAATAATTCCTACATGCTTTTCCATATATCTTCATGATTTCTATCACTGCTAGCAGCACTGTTTGAATTCCTCAGAAAGGAGCTTGGTTCAGACTGGTCTGGACACCACATTGCCCCTTTGGCAGGTGTAAAAAACATCCCTTCTTAAGCAGCAGTAATGCCACTTTGCCTGCCTGAGACACAGCCAGTTGAAACATCAAAGTGATTTTATAAGGCAAAACAACGACATTGCAAGAAACAAAATCATGAAAGCCAAGTCAACAGAAGTTGAGCAGTTAACAGTAAACTGAAGTGCTTCGCTAATGTCTATTAAAATCAATGCTTTAATATTTTAAATATGAATTTAATTAAAGGTGAACTTGCAGCTAAACCCAAAGTAACATACAATCTAAGACTCTTATCCAATTAGTCTGCAAGCAAATTAGGAGAGTCAAAAAGCATACACTCTACTCCCCATTCCCACAGCCACCTCTTGAGATGAATTTGTCTTGAAAAAAACCCAAAACCTGACAAAAACATTTACAAGTCCCTTAACTACAGCCAAAACTAAACAATGTCAATAGTCCACACAATTTGTTTTTTGCATAGTATTACTGATCCTCAACATTTGCTCTTTATATGAGTGGTAAGAACACTACTGTCACAGGGTTAGTCTGAGTTGAAAAATGGTTAAGTCTATTGATATTATGTGCTACTTTCTCCTGTTCAGAGAAACTTACTTTCTTTGAAGTATGACAGGTTTCAGTGATTGTGGATACTACTGTTCGAAGCTTGTATGGTGTTAAAGTACATTAAAACTAAATCATATTGCATTAGACTGCTATATTTAAACTGCTAATGTAATACTATTGTCAAAACAGTCATGTGAAATGGCTTAACGCTATCAGTGTCAGAACTTAAACGCAAGAGAACCCATACAATCAAAACATTATGTTTTATATAATGAACTAATCATTCACTTGGCTTTCAACTGCCTTTGAACAAAGCATTTAATGACACAACTTTACCTTCTACATAGCTTCAATTAATAGATGCTTTTAACCAAGTAGACAGGTTGCAGGTTACTAATCAAAATACAAACATTTTCCAGCACACGTTCTCTCTGGAAAGGCTGAAGGAGTAAAATAAACTTGCACTTAAATGCTACATTTCAGGATAGAAAAATAAAGCCATTATCATTGAAATAACTATTTAAATGATAATTGACTGAATATGAACCATGTGCACCTATTTTCAACATTTATGCATTTTAGTCCGACACACGAATACTGTCTACAGGGAAGAGCTTTTGTTGTAAAACAGTATCATACTATACTTGTAATAAAGCCAATGCATAGTTCATTAGATAGTTCAGAAGTGCAGTTCTTTTGAAATACATATATATGTAACCAAGTACTGCATAGTGGAAAATAGGAGGGAAAAAGGAAAACCAACAGCTAAAAAAACCCGAGTGTATATGAAGACTTATTGCTGAATTCATAGGTGCATTTTGACTGCATATAATTTAGTACCAACACCTACATGACAGGATTATTGAGAACAAACCCCTGGATTACAAACTTTTTTCTTTCCACAAAACACCACCACTGTTCAAGGTTTGGTTGTATTTTAATGATTTGTATTCATACATCTGGTTACACAAAGGCATTAATGGCTTAGGGCACTGTTTTTCTTATTGTCAATAAATAGCAAGATCTGTCCCTTTCACTTCTGTCTCAGAAGTGTTCCCCTGTGAGATTCCTGAAGACACTCTGAATAGGCAGTTTCATTATTTTCATATCAAATATAAAGCCACTAAGATAAATTTTGTTTAATTCTGTAGAAATAAACATTAGTATATTTCACAGTGATGAAAACCTCGAAGTTTTATTGCTCCCTCCTCATCCACCACCACCACAGCAGACATTTTGAATACTTATTTTCATGATCATGCCAGCACAGGCAAAATCGAGGTTAAACTGTTTAGGAAGGTTATACAGAATCTTGACTTCACAACATTTTCTGCCATTTGCCAGTTGCTTGAAAATTAGAAACTTTGTGTTAGGAGTTTTAACTCCTACCAAAAAAGCCTCAAATCAATCAATTGAATCTATGTCTTTGTGATTTCTTAATTTTTGTGGAAACAAAAGCTGGCGTTAAAAAGATGTTTTCATAATTATGCTTTCAATGCAAATCAGATCTAAGGCATACTTAATTCAGTGCAAAGTCATCACACACTACAGAGAGAAGACAAAACCCCTTCAAATCCCCCCTGTGGACCCTACAGGTGCATGTGCAAAACCCAGCAACACTGAAATAAGGATGGACACAATATACAAGATATTTGTGTAGTTAATATTTCCTCTAAGGTATAAAAAAAAATAAAGTCTTATAGAGATGACTATTTTTATAGCTTCATGTAGTTTCTCCATGGCCAGAAATTTCAAACAAATTATTAAAACCCAAAAGCTCACCAACGGTATTACCAAACCCATCTAAGTTTATCAGAACAAGAGCAGCATTTGTTGTCACAATATCACCATCATCATTTAAATGCACACATACTAACCTAAGTCTAACCTACACCACGTATCTTGAGACTGGAGTTATATAAGGAATAAATTTACAGTGCTTTGGTAAGTACATACTCAACATGAAGAAACATAAATAGCAATTGGTATATAAGAATAACACAAAGAAACCGTGAGTACGTCCATGAAAGAAACTGATGTCACAAAGATGTTCTAAATATTTTCTTACAATTTATTTTCTTGCCTTTTACTCATCTTGACAAACTATTAAATGCAAGTCATGCCAACAGCAAGGGATTACTCTGACACCTGGGCACAATGAAACTTAAAATAAAGGGGGAAAAAAAAAAAAAGAAAAAAAAAGAAAAAAATGAGAGATGTTTTAACACACAGGCACACACATAACAAAAAGAAGGCTTTTGTTTCCCATCCAGGAGACATACATTCTTTACTGCCCACTACTTCTTTAATGGGAAAGAGCCATCAGGTTTTCTCACTGCTCAATATTCTGCCAGCAGCTAGCAGCCTGCACTTGTGCAACACTTTTCCAACATGCATTTTTCAAAGAAGATTCCCGAGAAATATGCGCATGTCCAATATCATTTTACATTTGGATTCACAGACAGATTGAGCTACCTGATGCAATTTAGCAAGATAAGAGTGAACCAGAAGTACGGTCTTTTGCCTTCTAATCTATGCCTAATCAAGCAAGAGGACAATGATCCAAAATATTACAAAAACTTCAGATGAAGTGAAATTTGGAATGCAGTATATAAGGATGAGCACAAACCTATTTGCCCTTCAACCTAACAAAGTCAAGAAGATTTTCACGTTGCCAATTACCCTGTACATCCCAATTAAAACTCTTTTGATCAACAAAGAGTAACCAGGTATCTTCTTTAGTTATAGTTACTAACGTAATCTTGGAGAAAGCACCAAGCCTACAAAAGACAAGTCAGCAATTTAGCTCATCCTATGTTCATTTTTCAGTTATCTCCGGGGGAAAAAACCATAATCTTCCAGTAACATGAGAGATGCATATTGTACAGCTCTGATAGTTTCTATAATGAAACTCCAGATATAAATGACAATATCCATAATATGAACCATAATTCTAAAATATATCTGAATATGTGTGTGCATATATATCTCTCTGAAAAGAAAATTATCTACTTTTCTCTTTTATACATATAAACATCTGTCTAATATGCCCCATAAAAATTTTTCCTTATTTAGAACTAATTTTTTAAATAACAAGAGTTTTAAACAGTCCCTTAGAATATTTTTTAAACACTATTAAAAAATTAATAACTATCTCAGGGTAATCAAAAAGCACACACAAAATAAATTAACATCATACAAATGTGGTTATATTGTTCAGAAAGTCCAATTCTCCCATCTGAAATGAAATAGAGACCAGTGTACCTTAGGGTGAATTATTAATCAATGTACAAATTCATTCTCTCTTTCCACATAAATCTTCAGGTGAATTTAGCTGCATTTCTGTATAAGCAGGAAACACAGTAAATCTGCAGAACTCTTGCAAAAGGGAGTCATGTTTCACTGGATAAGAGCATTTTTGCTGGAGGACAGCAAGTCAACATTTTATCACCACCTGAACACTAGCAACACCTGTGCCCTTGTAAGCTTCACACCTTGAAATAGCAGCAACATATTTGATGGGTTCAGTAGTAATTTTTCTTCCAGTATTGGTTTAGACTACTTTGTATATACAATAAGTCAAAAGTCTAGTACTTGTGTGCAACATTAATCCACATTTACATCTGAGAACTCATAAATACACATGGAAACAAACATGACAGAGAATAAACCTCGTTTTAAGTTAAAATGTTTTCAGTCCACATATAGAAACAGCAGTGAAAAACAAGTACAAAGGAGATGGACAGCAGAAACGAAGAAAAGGTGTACAATAACCAAAACTGAAATAAGTAGGTCACCTTCAAAAGGGCAAGTTGCAACTAAAATTGATCAACAGAAGATGTAGACTGTACCATCTGCATAAATGCCTAAATGCAGCATTATTTTCACATCACATTACAGTGGATGTGATTTTTAAGCAGCATATTATAACAGCTGGCATACTCACTAAAAGATTTACGGTAATTGAATACTAAATTTCTCCAGCTCAATGTACAGTAGTTATGCATTAGCCTTTAAAGCTCTTTGTCAGCCTTTTAGTAGTCAAGGTTACATTTCCATGAATATTTAGTATCCCAATAAGAAAGTTACAAATATTCACCTTCAAAGAACTTTCATACAATACAAATATATTAAATACCTTCTTAAGGTGAATCATTTCTATGAGTTTTCTTTTTGCCATTTCAAAAGAAACATGAGGAACTTCGTAACTTCCAAAGTAAAGGGTGTTTTAAGGCAGTAAAAGATATGTGTTAAGGTTTCCATGATTGTTTATAGTTGTCTATGTGAATAAAGCATATTACACACAATTGCTGTCATATATTTATCTATGTGACTTTGTTATACTGTACATGACTTAGCAATCTTCTTGAGAAATTTAAAGTGCCACAGTTCAAATGTGCTCATTTGTCTTTTCATGGGCTTCTAGTCCGTTTTAGTTGCTTTCAGAAACGAGCCCTTGCTTTACTTAAAAAGCAGGTTTTTTAGGCGAAAAAAGAATTCATCCTTCACTGCTGTGCTAACTGGAATCCAGTGGTCGAACCAATCCTTCTTTGTAAACACGAAGAATAGCTTCACAAACAAATTTGTATTGACTCTGTGTAGGAAAGAGAACACAAAAACATTTATGGATGTTCAGTTAAACTGCGGATTAGACAGTAGTATTGAATAGGACTTAACAGTCCCACAGCTTCCTTTTTTCCTGAGCAATGACAGGAGAGGAGATAGAAGGATGGGAGAAGAAAATCCTACTCTCCTGGCTGTGTTCTCAGTAAACAAAGCTAACATTTACTCTTCCTTGAAGGACAAGCATTAAAAATCACACACCAAGGAAAACACCGTACCCAAAATTAAAGGAATGTGTGCTTAATTTTCAGGGAATAGGAGTTATTTGTAAAACCTATGCATGATTTTTCTGACCAAGTTTAATTTGTTATTTACCTTCTTTATATATCTCATCTATTTTGGGTTTTTGTACTTATCTGATTATTACGAGTATTTTGAGTTTGCCAATCCTGCAGTTACACATTACTGTGCACATTTAAGTTACATGACCAAATGCTTTTAAAGTTACTGTACAGGATATACAGGGGCAACTACCTAACCAAAACCTTTTTTTTTTTTTTTTCCCCAAACCACCTACACTACTGCAGAAGAAGGACTCACTTTATTTTCAATTTTTGGTCAGACCACATATCTCCTTTTACAACAAAAGGGGATAAAAAATTTTAAAGTTAATATCTTTGAAGATCAGCAGCCACATTAATTCTTCTTTCACCCAACATTTTGATCTCAATTAGATCTTAAAGTCTTCACAAATTAGTGTTTCTTTTCTTCATTATACTATTACAAAGACTATTTATTCCATGACCTTGTGATGTAACTAATTGTTAAAAGCAATTAGCCACAAGCCTCTTTCTAAAAAGTGATACAAGGAGACATTATCAATAGGACTAGTGCAGAACTAAAAATCCACGTAGCCTGAATAAATTTTTATTACTAACACAATCCTGAGAACACAAAATGATTGAAATTTAAAAGAACTTGTAGAGATCAAAGCATCCTCACTTCTTTTGTGAAAGTACTATTGTCAAAACCCCCAAACAAACACCTTTCTCCAAAGCTCCATGTCATATATTCAGAGAAGCACAGCTTCCACATTTTTTAAACCCCTTTTTCCATCTTTGAAATGTTTTCCCAGCTGCCCTTGTATTGTCAGCTCCCATCAACTCTTCAGAAGCATCTGGAAAAATTCCCCTACTATTTCCCAAAGGGCAGAGCTAAAAGATAACATTTGGACTGTGAAGGACCTTAGGTTGTGTTTAAATGCCCACAGCTAGGAATGTTATTCTTGTCCATAACATGCAACACTTTTCCTTGTAAGTACAGAAAAACAAGGAAAACGGGAAGGTGGAAATGAGTTTTCTGCATCTTGATTTTCCTGCTTTTTCTTGCAACCTTTCAGTCAATTACTCCCACCTCCAATATCGCTTTGTTCTTTTGTCTTTATTTCTTAATTACCTTGACTTTTCTCTTCATTGTTATTGTCATTTCCATATTTCTACTGCCTGAACAAGCCAGGTGTGGTATTAGCTCTCTGCTCAATACTTCTGTTAACTTTTGTGATCAAGTTACTGAGCAAATAAAAGAATGAGCACTTCAGCATTTCTTCCTCTGACTCAATCTCTGACTATTTGTTTTCTCTGCTCTTATCTATTGCATGTACTCTTACTGCTCACTCAGCTGGTAGTCAGCTTTACTACGTACATCCTAAAGCACTGTTTTCTGCACTGTTTAGTATCTTTAATTTATCTTTATTGGAACGTAATTGTTAATTTTTTTCTTTTTTTTTTTAAATAAAAGGCCATACAGGTAAACTGATTTCATTATAGCTTTGACATTTTGGTTGAGGCTTTTGTTTTGCTGTTTCTAGTAACCAAATTACTGGTCTTTGAGAAACTACAGCTTTCACATGATTAACAACAGACACTAAGCTGACCAGTTAATAGCTCTGATGGGTCCACTCTTACTGAGTATGCCCTGTCTGTTATTAACTCACAACATGCATCTGGCAAAGTGTATCACCTTAGAATTGGAGCACACACACAATCCCCACAGGGCAGCTGCACATGCTTCAGGTAAGGCTATTAAAACTGAACAACCCCTTTATTACAACTTAATAATCTCTAATGACTTCTCCCAGAAACCCTAAACTGAATATCATATATGAGCAGTGCGGCTAACTGGAATGCAGGCATGGGAATGCAATAGAACACCCAGGATAAATCAAAATGTGAACATGCAGCTCTCTGGTATTGTGTTTCCTCACAGTTGAGTGCTTGCTTCTCTGTCTCATTTACAGCACAGTATGCCAGTTTTGCTCACTGGTTTTTCACAACAGTATCTGCCTACTTCAGAAATAAAAAGAGAATTTAGTTTCACAGCTTTGCTGCTACAGATCATCCCTCTCCTGATTATGCTGACAACAAACTGTGTAACACAGCAAGCAAGGTAAAGAATCCTATTTTAGATATTTGTTTTACACACTGGGGGTCTGATTGACAGTGTATTTATTGCTATTCCCACATTCTCCAGCTATGTCAAAGTGTGGAGGACAATACTTGCTGATTCCTGTTGTAACAAAAGGGACTTGGTCTTCTGACAAGCTGAAGTTTACTTTGGGTTCTTACATCTGAATCTCAAGAAGAGGACCACCTCTAGAATATTGAAGCCTGAACCCAGTTAATTTTAGAAACTGAGACGTGTAGACAGGTTCAACTCCAGAAGTCAACATTCAACTTCCTTAAACTTGAGGCTAGTGTTTTACATTTCATGACAACCTTTGTCATCAGCTCAGCCTCCACTTCAGCACAGAACAGGCAGGGGACACTTCAAAGAACTCCCTTCTCAACCATACAGTCCCGACTCTCTTCCAGAGGGTGCACTCCTACTGCAGGGAACACGAGTCCCAGCAGCATCACAGACAAGTTCTACTCACTGAGCACTCTAATGTTACACAGGCAGCTGGAGATTCCGGCTCTTACAACCTTTGATAATGCAAGATTTCCCCCCATCTAGTCCTAAGCTAGCTCCTGCAGTCATTAACCTGTTAATGAAGAGAATTTGTCTTCTTAAGTTAACTTTTCCTTGATCAAGTGGAAACTGAGGCCTTTTCTTTTGAAGATGAGAGACAGAAATGCCCAATTAAACTGTTCGCCTTCTGGCTCTAAACACCCTTCCATTACTCATAGAGCATTTGGCTCTCTGAGATAACCCACACTTAGTATTCTTGTCATCCAACCTCTCCTCAAGAAAGAACAATCTCTCATCCTTCATTCTTGGTCTCCAATGTCAATATGTTCATTTCCAAAGCTGATACAAAATTGCCCTCATGATCTCAAGTTGTCTTTGAGCCACTTTCATCTTAAAATCACGACCTACTTTCATGTTTCGGTTATTGATGCTACACAACTTGCCCTTTGTTTTTCCAAATTGGATAGTGGCAAAATTAAAAAAAAAAAATCCATATATTGTTTTACAGAATTTCTACTCTAAAGTGACCTATTGAAAAGCCACTTCCCTCTCTTCAAACTAGACCACAAACATTTTGATTTTACTTTCAACTTAATAACTTCCTAAAATGCTCTGTACTAGGATGAAAAGGGAAAACTTATTCTAGCTTCTTGTAGAGAATTCAGACAAAGGACCATGAACAGATGACCAAGTCTGACTTTGGGCATTCTAACTACTTGAAATGTATAGAAATCAATTATCTTTTCATGGTAAGGTAAGAAATATTTACAAAATAGATAAGCACATACCTCACTAGCAAAGCAGTTTTTGCCACCATGCTACGTTCTGCTAAATTTATGAAGCTTGAAATATAAAGGCCACTGAAGACTCTTATTACTAGATCATTTAAACATGTTTTGGATCTGTTTTATAACTTGACAAGTGCAGTGCATATACAGAAAATGATGCTTCCTCTCCAGCACTTACTGATGTTTGCACCATCATAGCTCGTTGGTCTCGCATTTTTCGTACAATATCCAGTGGATAAACAGGTTGGTTCCTTTCAATTAAGCACATGGCTGTTTCCATAGTGACCAATACACCAGTGCGACCAATTCCTGCGCTGTGAAATGCAACAGGGAAATAGTCTATAAAATTAGCTTTTTGCAATGCATCAGGTTCACATCACAATCTTAATACTAGGATGCTAAACAGCCTTGGAAATTACAGGAAAACCCTAGTAAAATTCAAAGGGAGTGCAAAGTTTATTTTTACAGCAACTTCAGTAATATTTTCTGGCAATTACTAAAAACCAAGATTTTTTAATATAAATAAAACTAAAATCTCACTTAAATACATTTAAAAACAATTATAACTGCTTAAAAATCTAAATGTACTGGCTTAATATTTTTGTCTTTAATAAAGGTAAGATCTAATTGACTTCTTTTATAACAGGCAGTTGAAGAGTAGGAAAAAAAGTGTTTGCAGTACCTTTGAAAACGAGGTTACAACAGTGGTAGAGGAGAAAAAATGGAGAACAAATTACATTGCAGATTATCAGATCTGTGATAATTATGTAACTAAGGCATTTCACCAAAAGGTTGCAGGAGAAAGGGAGACAAAGCAAACTCATCCTTTGGATGCCAATGTTTCTGTCGTCAGCAGTGAACGCTGGCACTGAACAGTTTAACATTTTCATCTAATTCAAGGAATCTCCTGTCTTGCAGAGAAACTTTCCACATCAAATGCTTATTCTAAGGCTGAAGCAGATCTACAATCAGAATTTTAAAACACAAGTACCTGCAGTGAACAAGAACTGGCTCATCCTTTACTCTCTTTGGCCTCATACATGTCACAAACTCCAAGAAGTCCATGGAATCATCAGGAACGCCATGATCAGGCCAAGCTACGTACTGGAGATGGGTGACGGTGTGGTGTTGCTCTGTCTAAAATACAGTAAAGTTTTCAAAAAATGTCCTGTGTTAATGTTTACTAGATACAAGTCATACTTGCCACAGTAAGTGTATTCTGCAGACGAAATTAAGAGGTAGATGTTGTAGAAAATGTTTGTGGTTTTAAAATTCAGTGTAAAGTACGAACATGTAATTCTTAGAAAGCATACATAAGTCATAACATTTTCTAAATAAACGAGGTATCAAGTTTAACTTCTGTGATCTAAACATTTTAATTATTTGTATTTATTGACTGTTGACCTATTATACTTTGACATCATTGATTCACCTGAGGTAAAATGCTACAAGACACAAGCATAGTAGTACTATAAAATAGCTTAGAACAGGTTGGAAGAAGCAACTGAGAACAGCAGAACTACTGAGAACAATATCAAAATAACAGGGGCTTAGGGCTATATAATCTATTGTAAATAGGTCTGTGCATACCTACAGATTCTACTATAATAAAGTTGCCTGCAACATTTGCTGAATCTGGTTTCTGTTAGAAAACAATATACATATAGTTCATACATACAGGCTCCTTGTACATATATGAATGACTTCTGTATGAGCCACAGGAGGATACTTTTCTGTATGGAAGCAATATAATTCCTTAAAAGATTCTGTTGTACAAAGAGTTCTTTTTTTGAGTCAATTATACCTAAAACCCTACAGTTTTACAGAAGTTCTTTCAGTTTAGCTTTTTGTTAACTTTGATTATGAAATCACTCAATCATCTTTGCATTCAGATAGGGCTCAGCTGATATGTTACAGATGTAACTAATGATTAGGGTGGGTAGGAAAAGACCGAAGATGCTCCTGAGCTCTGCTGCATCACGCAGTGAGGATCTCGCTCTTTACAAACTGAGACAAATCTTCGTGTTCCTTCCTTCCTTCCACTTGTTTCGCAAGAGTTAAACTGCTATCAGCATTTTATTTATGTCTATTACCAGACTTAACACTTGACACCCTACCAAAACAAAAATCTCCTTTATCACTGGATTAGTCTATAAAAGCTGGCCTTTCCCTAGTGGTCCACACAGGAATGCTTTTGTGATGCTAATGACTTTAATAGGTCCTTTTCTCTTACACACACAACTGTTAAAATATAGGACCTCTTTAAAATGCCTTCAACTGCTTGTTTTCCTCTTCCACATGAGGATGTGGTTCCACTCCCAGGGAGCTGGTTAGTAGGACACAAAAGATGGAAGAAGTACTACTTATGTACTAAGTAGAGTCTTAGGAAATGCATTTATTCCAGTCAAAGCAATTGCAAAATTGCCTGCAGTGGCAAAAAGAAAAACAACACAGCTCATACCTTGCTTCTTAAAAGCAGAGCCTGAGCAATCAACAGTTAAAAGTTCCAACATAAAGCCCAAGAGGACAATGTAATCTAACACTAAGGACCCAGCTTCTTGTAATGCAAATTGCATTGGGATCTATCATCCAGGTCATCAAAAGACGCACAAGGGCCAGGATCTCTGCAGGAAAAAGCATGCATGGCCTTTTGCTACTCAGCTAAAGTTGACCTTGATCAAACGATTCCAGTTCAAATTTTTCTGAAACACCACAAATTGAAAAGAAAACCCAAAAACATGTCTAGAAAATGTAATTAAAAAGTCTTCCTTTGAAAATCTGCACATGCTTAATCAGAACCTCTTCAAAAGGGAAATGAGATAAAGCAGCAATTACATGTAACAGTTTGAGCTGATTCTCTTAAATCAGAGACATTTGAATTACAGCATCCTGGTGAAACAAAGACTTGATTAATTTGAAAATTATCAAGGACTGAGTATCCAGTTGCCTTCCATGTGCTCCAAGAACTTAAAGCCATACAACATGGATAAGTGCCAGTGGCACACCTGAGAACCACGGACAGTGATCTGTAGAATCAAAAAGTCATTTTACAAGCTCAGAACAAAGGAAAGAGTTAACCTAATTTTTACTTATCAGTACTTCAGGCTCAAATACAGCAAGCTGCATTTATTTAAATAGTTCATAGACATTAAGTACAAAAAGCATGTTACATAAGACTTATTCAGAGTGAGAATACGCTTTGAGAACATGCACTAGGTCCTCAGAGCTGTTGCTTTTGGTGCAAGCATCTTCATTTTTCTTTACATGCCCTGATCATCCTTAGAGACCAACATAGGTATTAGTTAATTAGTCCAGATATGCCTCAAGCTTCAGTGTAGTTTTCTAGTTATTTGTTGTTTAATACAATAAGTTTTGATTTGTTTGGTTGAGCTCTTCTGAGATTATTCAAAATGCTAATGCTTGACTATCCTGCCACTTGCTTTTCAAAATGCACAAGTATTTTAAAATACTTTATATTTTATTAGCAATATAAAACTAATGTAATCAGTAATTATATTCATATATGTTAGAACTAGTTTTTCTAAGTCTAAGCTTTTATGTCTCATGTAGAAAATATCAAATCAGTACTCTGATGAAGTCCAGATTTTTTAAAGCTATTTTTAGTTGGGGTTTTTTTGGGTTATTTTAAATATAAAATCTTCAAGTCTAATGAAAGTCAGTTTTTAAATTCAGAAAATGTCAGCCAAACAACATCCCACACAAAAATAACTTACATTAAAAGACAATCACAGTTACTAAAATCTAGCACTCATACATGAAAAAAAATGCTAGAATTGTAGTTACCTGTTCCATACTTAGCCCCAAAGTACACGTTCTGCTAGCAATACTTATTTTTAAACACTATTTCTGCCAGACCCTGCTTCTTTGTACCAGCCTGGTAATGGAAAATAAGAGGTAGCTTCATACACTCAAGTTGCTCATCCAACCATTACTTTCTGCAACTCGCTTCAAGTCTTTTCCACAATTTTTTCTTTTAGCACCGAGGTTTTCAATTACATTATTGTAGCATCCTAATGACTGATAAATGTATAACTTATCTTCATAAAAATCTGGCTTTGTTAGTCCTGTTTTATGAGTCTTAACTTACATAAAGTGAGAGCTGCTTACCGTAAGAGCTGCTTGTGGCTTGGTTGCTATTTTTGCCTAACTGGACCTTACATGCCTTGCTGTTCTGCAATTATTTAATGTTTTTTGCATTCATGTGGACTGATTTCAATGGAATTTCTGTATTTGATATTTCCGCGAATCAGCCAAAAAAATGATACAACTGACTCCAGTGACACTTCAGGATGACGTAATTTGCCCAGTTTATCATCAGCCATTTGGCCAACATTTAGCTTCTTCATGGCATTGATGCACATTTACTTAGTAAGCATCTACAGATGCCTAAGATATCATGTTTGTCCCAAGCTGTTTGTTATTGTGCTTAGGATAATGGTTATTGTCACTACAGCAAAGCTGTTCAGCAAAAAACCCCCAACAAACCTACATACTGGTACTACCCCTCTTGGGCAAATTCAGGACAAGTAACTGCAATAGCAGCTTCATTGTGGTTAAGTTAACATCCTAGATTTTGCTCAGAAAGACAGTATAAAGACACATGATCTTTTCTAAGGAGTCTGTCATTGGGGCTGCAGGGCTGTCAGAGGTAATGCTTCTAATGGCTGCTCTAACACTTGCAATACAGCTGTACTGTCAAGACCCTCAGCCACAACAATATCCATTCTTCATCCTTCTGTAGTTTGTAGCCTTGCTTATTATAATTACATCAAAAGGCAAACTTCCTTGTTTCATTCTCCTAAAATGACAGACTCTCCCTGATAAATACAAGAATTGTGTGTTCTTCAGAAAAACAACACACAGCCCTTAGAATGATAATACTCATATAGAAAGAAGGAAATTTAAGCTTGAAATGTCAACATTAATTTTTACTTTTCTTAAAAACCAAGCAATTGATTTTGCATTTAGATCTTTCAGTTAATATCCTGTTTGGTATAGGTTGTAATATAATTTCAGTAATGAGAAAAACAAACAACAATGTAGAACCACATTAACCCTGAAATGGTCCTTAATCTTCTAAGCAGGAAAGGTGTGCTCTTCACCACTCAGCTTCACAAATATACCTTGAAAACTGAGTCTCAATGATCAGGGTTAAAGCCCAGTTTCTGGTGTGTAGATACTCTGGCAAGTGACATTTGGCATTTCTTTGGACAACTGTTCACACATCATTATGCGTCTGTACACGCTTGCCATAACACTTCTAACTTACATTTGTTCTTTGGCTCTTTATGATTCAAAACCAGTAAGATTTAATGGTCAATGATACGTTGCAAGACATTTTTCTTAAAAGGAAACTGAAAGAAAATTTGTTCCAGGATTCTCATGCTATTTTTTCAATTATTATAAAGAAATATGTATCTTGTTTTACAAAATAATGCTCTGTCTGATGAACTCTGCACTCACACTACACAATTGCTTTCCCTCGGTCTGTTTGTTCTGGTCCCCAGAGTGTTCTGAAGTTTGTTTTTTTTCAATAAAAACACTCAACCAACCTCAAAACCCCCCCAAACTTAGTGCTACCATGTAGCTTTCAATCTTGAAAAGGCAGGAAATTAAATGTTCCTTCATTTTATGAGACTTAGAAAGGTCACAAATAAATACTTTGAGTGACAGGGACTAAAATTTTGTGTACATATACTTGCAGTACTACTTTTATGAGGTTAATTCCTTCTGTGCTGACATTCAAGTTTATCACTTACAGATTAATGGGCCAAAATACAGAAACAAATATCATGCTGTTCCTTGTCTGGGTGGTTTCTCATAGCTAGAAACTGAGCCTATCTTAACTGAAAGACCTTTAGGTACTGACATCTCACATGTTTATGACTACAAAGGAAATCTGAATCAAATTAAAACAAATTTAGATGCACTGCCAAGTGACAGATTCAGTCACAAATGTATGAGACTAAAGGATTGGTCATCTTGCTGTAAGAACATTAATTAAATGTTCTATTTTAAAACAGATACTGCCTTTTTCTTAATACTAGCAATTCTGGTAACAGTAAAAGCTACTTAATACAGAAATTTAGAAGACTGACTATAAGTTAGCCTTTGGTCAGAACACAGTGATTTATGACATCTCATGATAGCACAAACCCTTCATCTTTTTAGAAAATGCCTGTGGCCATAGAATTTTAGAAAAGAGATGAAGAAGGGAAACATAGAAGAAATGTAGGACAACTTAGAAACAAAAGACAAACTTCAATCCCTATAATTCAGGTTGTGGGAAGTCTAGATGTAACCTGAACACAGATTTCACAACACAAGATGATATGATGTGTTTTACCTTCTCTTCGCTTTCTAACTCACAAGACATTAGCATAAAGTACTAGGAGCTATGGAATATATATGTATCTTACATAAACTGAGCATATTTCAATTGAGATACATATGGATTTTTTTTCTTTTTAAAAATCTGACTAAAGACAATGAAAAGGAACTGGTGAGATTTTGCATCTTTTCTCAAAAGAACACTCTTATGCTTCAATTCATCAGCTGTTCTAGTTGCATATACCATTAACCAATTGACCCATATTTCATCCTTGAAAGAGCACAGTTACTTAGAAAAAAACCTCTCATTATAAATCAATGTACTTGTGAAGAGCCAGTGATTGCAAAACTGTTTAGAGAAAAGCACTAAACTTCCTTATGATGCTTATTACAGTACCTGTAGAGCACAATGTATTATAGAACTTCAAAGAGTGTCTTTGAATTTTCTAAAGAAATAATCATATTATGTTGATCCATATAATATACACATACTTTTTTTTAAAAAAGTGCATATTCACACACGGAGATATACATTGTCAAACACAAAGTCTTTATCTACCTATCTATACATATATTCATTCAGCTTGCTTGGGGTTAATTAAAGATAAGGGGCATTTACCTCAAGTTTTGTAATGACCATTTCTCTAACAACGTAAGCGATCGTACAGTCTTCAGACTGGCATCTGACTCGAAAGCTGCCATATTCCATTACATCTGGTGGATCAGGCCAATACTGATGACATTTGGTCTGTAAGGAAAATTAAGCATATGTCAGGACTGCCTACAAGCACTTCTCTCTGAAGTCTTCACTCCTTTGCTGTCGTTCAGGGAATTCAACGAGAGGTATAAAATCTGCTCTGGTGTGCTGGTGAGATTTTTGCATCCAAATTGAAAAATAACAGGACAAAATAGGCTTAAATCTCCACAAATGTCTGCTTTAGTTATTTATAATAAATATCCAGGTAAACTGGATGCATAATGCTTTGTCTGTTGCTTATCTGCAATTGCTAAAATGACTTTTCAAGGCATAATGTAGGAGGACAAAGATGGATTTATTCCATCTTAAGAAGAGAAGTGTAGGGGGTAAATTTATGACTGACTTTAGCCATCTAATAGCACAGGCAGAGCCACATTTTTCCTGAAAGTGAACAGTGGAAGGACAAAAGGCAACCGAAAAAAGATGCAACAAGGGAAATTCTAATTAGATGTGGGCAAAAAAATTCCATGAGAATGGTCAAGCATGGAAACAAGAAGCCCTGTGAGGCTGTGGAGTCTCCACCTATGGAAATAATCAAAACTTTGACCTGACTCTGCAACCTGCATGAAGTTCAAAGCTGATTTTATCTGTAGCTTTCAAACTGACACATAGTAGCAAGAGCTAGAATTTTTAAAACGTTAACATTTCTTAATTCTACCTCTAATAGAGTTCAATTTTCAGTGGCTTGAAATCCAAATTATAATCATTATGCCAGAAATTTTTACTGTGGTAACTTACCTTAACTACCTTCCCATGCAAATTTAAGCCAAAACAATGTATCAATTTCTAAAAAAGTAACACTGCTGTGGAGAAAAAAAAAATTCTATAATACAAATCATAACATCATGGGAAAGAGATAGTCTGGAATGTAAAATCTCCACGGATTGGGAAAATGTTTGCATTTGCCAATGGGGATACTCTTGATGAGAATATCCACCTTTTTCTGTCTGTGAAAGCTCACCCACAAACAGCAAATTTAAATACTTTTGGAAAGCAAACAAAACTCAGAAAAAGTGTCTAGTGTGTAAAGGTACTAGCATGATGATTAGAAGCTATCAACAATTGCTTTGAGGGTTCCAACACTCTGGATGAACTACAGACTCTTACTAAGCTGTGTTTCTCCTCAATACAAGGAAATGAAAGCAGCAGGCTGTTTAGACTGCAATACAGTTGAAAAATGAAGGGAGAATTTTTGTGTCAGGTGATGTTCAATAATGTCTGCTGCCATTAACATAACCTGACCTACATAACCTGACCATGGCTAGAATCTGATTGTCGCTTAACTGTCCTTCCTTACATCTCAATCTTTATGCTGTTTATGACCTCAAATACTCCCTTGCTTTCAAAAACACTGAGTTTTGACTGGAATGCCAGATAAATTTGATAGTGTAGGATAGATCACAAAGGAAATATAAATGAAGACTACAGTGAAGGCATACAGGAGTCATCACCTTCTCCACCTCTTAAAACACCCAACTGTTGAGTTTTCAGCTTCTAAAACTTCAAAATCAGTAACGTCACATTTAATCTAAAAACTTATGCTTTAAGCTACAAAGGATACGTTAAATCAAAATACAACAAAATACACCAGATTTTCACTGTACTATTCCAGAATCAGCAGAGTGTCAGAATTTATTTAAACATAATTAAAAGGATTATCAGAGCAATTCTAGGAAAGAACCTGAGATGTAAATAAAATGCTAAATTCTGCATGCTAAATTCTGACCACCACCAGTAAATACCGCAATGGCAGACTATTTTTTTAAAGCCAGACCACAAGGTCTGCTCAGGCTGCTCAATGCTTCCAGACATCTGTTGAACTGTTCGGAGAAAAACTGCCACATGGAGCCCCATAGTCAGGGGGGAAGAAAATGACAGCACGTAGTACCTGTCTGATCAGCACAACAAAGTGAATGCAGTGTTTTCTGTTTATCAGACAGATGGTTGGTTTCCAAAGCAGCATAACAAAAAGCAAGTAGGGGACTATCTGTCCCTCTAAGTAACTCAGAAAGTCTGGTCTTCAGAAAGATGATTCAACACAATAAGTTGGCCTGTTTCAGGGTAATTTAATAATAACAATGGAAAAAAAGTTCAAAGGTACAGTACATTTCTTCAGCATACAAAGAACCTGGACACTTACCCGTCCGCGTTCGGTGAGAGTTGTTAGCATGATGATCAGTGACAATTTGTGATCCCAGACTACTTGCCAGAAGTGGGCACATGTGTGTGGAAGAGGCCCCTGAGTAGCAATGTACCGGTTCACAATGCCCACAGAAGGAATTTCCATCTGCAAAGTGCAAGAAAAATCCTATGTTAAGTTTGCTCTCACTACTGAAGTACTGTCTTAGCTCAGCATTGCATTCAAACAGGAAGTTTTGAGGGAAGATTAAGGCAAAAAGCTAAGTAATGAGACAATCAAGATCACAATTTGTTATGTGAAAAGCTTTAAAATCATTAGTTCAAAACAGATGTAAAGCACAGATTCTACAGTCCTTCATGCTGAACTATGAACAGAAGATTAATAGTGAAAATGTATTTGAAACCTTCAAACTGAGAAGCTTTCCAAATTTTCTTTACTATTCTGTAAGGAATAAAGGCAGGGTATATACACCAAAGGTACACAAGCAAAAGCTGTTTATTGCCTGATACCAAACACAGGAAGTTAATAATTGACTGTGATTTAGGTGCTTAGCTTATCTAGCTGACACAAATAGATACACATTTTCCCCTATTTGCCTGACTCCCAGCCTACACTTTATTGATTAAGGAAATCAAGGCTCTGGTTTATCTTCTGGATCCTTCATAGCACAGCTGGTAGGCCATAAGTGGTTCAAGACGGAAAAATGCTTAGTTTTAAGGAGACATACTCAGCATTTGAAGAATATGGAAAGATAAAACAATTTTTACTGCTTAAAGACTGTGCACTGTGTACTACCACATGGGAGCAATTACTGTGTATTAGGATGGTCACTTGTTTCACAAGAGACACTTTATCTTTTACATTTACAAATCCCCAAAATATAAAACAAAATATCCTTTTTCCCTAAAAAAGCCAAATTTAGTCTGCTTTAGTAACATAGAAAGTGAGTAAATGCAGGTCTCCGTATGACTTACGTTCACATAATTTGCATTAATGTAATCTTCATCTCCTTGTAATATTATCCTTGTGGCATCATCTGCACACACACACACAAGAAAGAGGGAATAAAATTAGCAATTAAGAGACATGCTTCCCCTCTACTAAGTTAAAAAAAAAAGCTGAGAAATTGCAGAGACACAAACCACAGAATACAAACCAGAATAAATTACCTTTTAGAAAATAAAATGAATAATTATATTACTTCAATTATATAATGAAATTTTTAATCAAGAAGTTCACTACAACAGTTTTATAAAGCAAAAGAGACAGAAACTGTACTTTAGACTCACAAGGTAGAACATCTTTGTATCTATTCTTGTCCATATTCTGAGGTACCTTTGCACACGTAACAGCCAATCCTGGTTTCTTTCTATAAAGTTGCTGCAAAATAGAATGAAAAATTTTAGGATTTTGAGGGATATAATTATACTATAAACACACTAAATACATTCACATGAAAATGCACTGATTGAAAAAATCCCTTATTTTCTTTAATGTTTTTCCTATCCTGCAAAATTCACTTGTGATAATTTTTTATTTAACATGACAAGAATTTCTATTATTGCTAGCCCATCATGATAGCTAGAAAAATTTCTAGGAAAAAACCCAAACCCAACATGTGAGCATCATTGATATAAACCATTTCTCTGCAAGCTTGCCTTTTTCTTATAAAACTGCAGACCAGAAGTAAAACAGTGCTTGAGGGTGGTACAAGGGAGCAATGAATGGCATCAGAAACAAAAAATAGCTGCAGATGTATTTTCTGGAATCAAGTGCAATACAAAAATTTCAGACAAATTTTTATTCTCTGGACTAAACCCATTCATATCAATCCTGCAAGAATGCCAAAAACCAAAACTTCAGTGTATTGCAATCTCTTAGCATGCGACTCCTTTGCTTTTGGGCCCACCCCTATGTTGGACTAACTTTATGTGGAGTAACTGTGGGCGTACCTAATGGGGTATATATAACATGTGTATAAGCAAAATTTTAGGGGCAGTGTTAAGTTAATGACTAGACTCCATGATCTCAGAGGTATTCTTAAAACTTAATGGTTTATACTTCTAACTACATCATACAAGACAAAAAAGGTACAGAGGGGAACAAACAACAAAAAAACCCAAGAAAAGTAATTACACAACTACAGCTTTTGTGTATTAAATAGTCAAGAAAGCACCTTACAACTGAGTTGTTAACCTGGCTGTGCCAGAGTTTTATATACTTTATTGAACACTAACCAAAGAGCTCATTACAAGTTTAATGAAGATATTGAATATGGTTCCATACATAAAATGGAATGAAACAAATAGGAGGCTAAAATCCCCTCTTTTCTGGTTGAGAGGAAAGGAACAACACACAAAAATATTTGTTCTACTGAGATTTACTGGACCCTAAAACTCAGTATCACAGCTCACTGCAATTTTTCACCTTATACTATATAAACAAACCATGTGAGAAGAGAACTTTAATAATGTGTGTAACGGAAAGGCTTCTATCTGTTATAATGCAAGTTCCACTTTACTAGAGCCAAGTTGTGATTTCTGCCTTTTTTAGGAAGATGAGGAAGAATAATTTAAAGGCAAGCATCTATTCTCAAGCTTCATTGTTGCCTGGCAAATAGTCATTTGTTAATAACAGACTTCTTAAATTCTGATTAAATGGAGGAAGATACTCTGAAAAAACTTGATTATTCACAGTCTACTGGTTAATTATTTACTATTTTAGTAAAGTGAATGGAGAGTTTGAGAGTCGTCAAAGCTGATGAGGTGACACTGGAATTGTCTCTGCTTCTGAAGATCACTAAACAAGGAACTCAAAGAAAGTAGGCCTCTGAGCTGATCCCGTGTTTATTAGATTTTAAAAAGGTTTTGTGCTTTTTCTCTAATATCCGTTTATAAACACAGTCATGAAAAAAGTCATAAAGGATCAAATATCCTATGAAAATCACTAAAAGGAAATTTCTGCACAAATTTAGTCAACAAATTTGACAATTAAGAGAGTATTGAAAGGCCAGTTCACATCTTTCGAGCTACTGTTTCAATAGCCAACAGACTAATTTTAATTGCTGCACTGCATCCAGTGCTGTGGATTTTGGAAAGAAGCTAGGAACCATTGTCTACAATGGCTTAAATAAGGGGTGCTTTAATTCTCAGAAATCTTGGATAGAAAGCAAACCTCATAAAAAGAGTGGTTAAACAATAAGTAATACCACAACTCTTCAGCCACTACCAATAAAATTTTACAGCATTTAAAAAAAAAACAGTGAAGGAAAAACTATCAAACCGGAGAAAGACTTTATTGCTGCTTTACAAGTTTTCAGTGACAGAAAAAGTTACTCCAAAACTCAATGTCAATTTTATAAATCATAATAACTAGGGTTTATCCAGAGTTACTGTAAATGTTTGAATCCTCACCAGCACAACAAGCACGTACATACATACACTGTACTCCCTTGCTATTAGAGAAGCAGCTGACCCATCTTTTGGAATTTCTTCCACTAACACTGAAGGAACAAATTTAATAAGACTGAACAGAAACAATGAGGTTTGCAATTAAGCAAGCCCTTACATTACTTGCTGGTTACAGCTGTTGATCTACATTAATGGCCTTAGAGGGTTGATTATTACCTACCTCAAACTGAATAAGGACAGCCCCACTTTCAAGCCCTCTTCTCAGCTGCTCCATGGACTCCTCCAGTGTATCACCACCATATTCGGAACAGACAGGAAGAATAGATTCTGGGAGATTGTGGGAATCAGCTTCATCTTCTGATTTGGGCTCCACAAATTGTTTAACTACTGAAAGATGTGTAGAAAGTTATCATCCATTACATTCAGCATTAATGTGTTTTCAACAGATATAAGAATTTACCAGCTTGAAAGAACAACAAAGTTTGCAAAATCCCAGCAAAGTAAATAGCAACACATCTAATTGCATTTCTTTCTGTACTATATTACTGTAAAAACTATGAAGAGTAAAATGTCTCTGTGACCTTTCTGAAAGGGAAACTCAAAACACCTATCTATGAAGGCAAAGAACTTGAATTTCAAGCACAAGGAATTTTTAGCAACCTTTTCTTACAGAATGAACTGCTAAATAGGCTAATTACTCAAAACATCCACCATGGTAAAAAACAAAATAATGTTGCCTAAAAAAGTGTAGATTATAATGGAATATCCCTTTCACAAGAAAATTGTAAAAGTTTGGACTCTAAACAGCAAAACAAGTGCAAAAACCTTTACATCATACTCCTTTGCCTTTAGAGAAGCAATGGAATTATCTTTTGCAATTTCTTATGCAAGTTCTAACTAAAGTTAGAAAATATTAATCTGTTTTCTATGACATTCCTTGCTAATATATGGAAGAACGTGACAAACATTAACAAAGCAATCTGCATGGCAGTTCTGTCTCTGTGGAAGGTATTGTATCACCAAACACGTCCAGCTGTGGTTATTCTTTGCAATGATCAGAACAGTTCATCCTTGCCAAACTTCAGAAAATGGGGAGCTATTCATACTCATGCCTATACAAACGACTGCTTTGAGGCCACAGGTTATTTTTAGATAAAAGCAGATTTCTCTTATCTGCAAGTAGGAAGAGGACTAGAAGAGTCAAGGGAAAACTAAATGCTGCCTAAAGCCAGTTGAAAGACCTACAATAGGGAAAACAAAATAAAGAACCCATCTGTCTTCCTAGAAACATAAGAACTTTTAAATAAAGTCAACATTACAGAGGTGCATATCACTTAGGCTGTTTCATTCCCTCCTGTTTCCCAGTGATGCATAATCCCTTTAGATTTTTAAGTCTTTATGTAATCAGAAACTCTGTGTAATGGTGTGTGTTAAAGTCTTACTGTACCTCCCAAGGAAAGCAAATAATAAACTAGTAGTTTCACATCATCAGAAAGCTCTTGGGATCTACATCTATTTAAATATGGAGCAAGCAAAGCCAAGCTGGAGGAGTTCCCCGTATTTTAAATATAAAGGCTTAATACCCTGCATATTTTGAAGACTGCCTCCTCTTGGCTGGCAGCAGTTTAGCAAGCAGCTGGCTCAGGTTCATCTCAGTATTGTCACAAAATGTCAACTACAAGGATGAGGAGCAGCTTATTCGACTTGGTTCATCTCATAACTGTGCAGGGGAACAGCCCGTGAGATTTTGCAAACCTTTAGTTGGGGGTTTGTGAAATTATGCTTCCTTTACAAAAAAACCCCCACACTGGGTGTCCAAATGACCAAGAACATTCTTTCAAGGGACTATTTATTCTCTCAGATCTTTAGATGTAAAAATAAGAAGAAATTCTAACTTGCTAGATTCTTTGCAATGATAAGAACCTATATAGTTTAAACTGTTTGCAGTACTAATTCAAATGCAGCGAGATCTAATTTTTGCACAGATTTATTCCAAGTGCACCAAGAACTCATTAATGTAAACAGAAAAAGGTATACCACCAAGCATAAGAGCAACAGTCTCAAAAACATTTGAAGTGAATAAAATTAGCCCAGTTACCTTTCCGCCTGACCAAAAGTGCAAGCTCTCTCGTGTGAGATTCTCTGCTGGCTTTTATGAACATGACCACCTGGTCATGCGTGTGCTCTGAGATATCTCGGCCATTAATTAATACTATCTGATCACCTTCGTTCAGCTTTGGAATGCATTTATCAGCCTGTTTCAAGACCAAAGAAACACGTTAATGTCATCGCATCCAGTCGTGCAAGCAGGAACAAATCAGGATATTAAGTTCATCATGCAAGCAAAGTCCTCACAGTTCTCTTGAAAATGTTTCATATTCTGTTTCAGTTCTATCAAACGATTTAGATCTAAAACTGTTTCATGCTTCAAAGCCTCTTGATGAAGATAAGAAACAGTTGAAACAGCATATTGATAGCTATAACAGAAATTCACATTAACCAAACATCCATCATCAGGTTGCTCTCAAGGATCTAGTCAGACTCCAAGCCTCAACAACCCCTGCATTTCTGGAGAAAGCATTTTGGGCACGTAAGATAACACATTTCACTTCTTATGTAGTGAATACTAAGACGTCCAAACATGATTTTCATGAACATAATTAAAGTAACATAACATTCCCCAGACATGCACTTTTGAAATTTCAAAGAAATCCACACACATTTCGTATTTTTGTTATTTAGCAGATTCTTGTTCGGTGGATATCAAATGATATCTACAAATAGAGAACATTCTTCCTCTCTTCATTTACTGAAAGTTTTAACAGGAAGATGCAGGTAAGTACTCAACTTACAATGCCCAAGTCCCCTGCGCTTGTGAAAAATTCTTTTGCTACCTGTGCTGCAGGAAACACTAAAATGAGGTTTTTCCCATCTCAAATGAAGACTTACATTATGTGTCGTCTTGGATATTGCAATTTAGGTTAACTTTTGGACTCCAGGGTTTGCTTGGTTTTTTTTCTGCCACACTTCTTAGTACGCTTAGCTCTAAGTGCAGCACAAAGCAATTGAAGCTATGGCCAGAATATGATGATGATGCTACAAAGACGATTAGGGGACCAGAGCAGCTCTTGCGTGAAGGAAGGCTTATGAGCAGGGAGTATTTAGCCTTGAGAAGAAAAGGGATCTTGCAATGTACATAAATATTTGAAGGGGAAGGCACAGAGAAGATGAAGCCAAGCTCTGAGCGGTGCCAAGTGACAGAACCAGAGTCAACGGACTCAAACTGAAACACAGGAGGCTACATCTGAACATCAGGAAACATGTTTACTGTAGTGGTGACTGGGCACTACAGCAGGTCGTCCAGAGATATTGTGGAGTCTCCCATCTCGGCGCATTCAAAAGCCATCTGGAGATGGTCCTGGGCAACTGACTCTAGGTGACCCTTCAGCAGAGGGGATTGGACAAGATGACCTCCAGGTCTCTTCCAGCTTCTGGGATTCTCTAATATGAACGTGCAGGATTCTACAACTTCTGAGTGTCAAGTAGTGTAACAATTTTATTTTTATTGCCATCCAAATTTTTATTTTGTCTAGGAAGTGCCCAGCTAAGCAAGAGTGATATATAAACACTTCATTTCATTTGTTGTATGAATGAGACATAGACCTTTATTGTTATTCTCTATTCATAGTTGCTCCCTGTATTTCCTTAATGCCAACACAGGCTCCCTGAACTTTATTCATCCAATATTACTAGTCCTATCAAACATCATCAAACCCCTGGCTGTGAACAAGACATTAACATTAGACTTGATCCTGATTATGCCTTACACTGACAGCTCTTAACATACTGATATTACCAACTAAAAAATTAGAAGAGTTGGAAAGGAGAAGAGATAATGAAAAAAATCAACCAGAAGAAAAATGTAGGAAAAAAAAATAGAGGCAAGGATATGAAGAAGAACATAAAATGGAAGTAATTTGTGCCAAAGAATAAAGTAAAAGGAAAGAAAACTTAAGACCTGTCTTAGTGCTACGAAACAGACACAGGAGAAGAAAAAGAAGCAAGAGAAAAGAAAGATGCATGCAAGATGAAAAAATCCCAAGCAGAAAAGCTGCTTAAATATTTGAAGAAGGAATAGTTTCCCCCAGCTTTTCCAAAGAAATAAGGAAAGAAAATAATGAAGGATAGGGAAGATTGGCAATGATTCATAAGAAATGTAAACAGAAAAAGAATGGGAATTAGAAACAGCCATGGTGTTCCTCAACACTGATTTAACTGGGTATTCACAGCTACACAAGAACACCCTTGCCATATTTTGTACAATTTACAAAGGCAAGACTGAAGAATGTAACTATGAATGACTGAACAATTTAATCACCCTCAAATACTACTAAGATATACATTATTCTCTCTGAAATATAAATATTTGAAAAGATAAGTGATATAAAGACCATATCAGGTCAGTCTAGGAGAGTCAAGAAGTCAATGAGAACATGTAGGGAATGGTTTCTGAGCTCCTATATTTGTATATAATTTAGATTTCTTGGCTGGCTGCTGCTACTCTTTATTACAGACAGAGACTAATATCTTTGCTCAAATAAACTTTGCTAATCATGTTATATGTTAATGCCTCAGCTTTCTTACTTGAATCATCTGACTACATAAAATATATCTCAAAGGAGAATTAATTCCTTCTATGCAAGCATAATTTGTAGATTTTTCAGATACTGAGCTTTTCCACACAATTATGTCAAAAGCTCTCTGTCCTATTGACACACCCAGTGTGTCATTTTATGCTAATCACCTTCTATTGCTCCAAGCAGAATACAAACTCTTTTTCAATGAAAAGCTTGATTAAATAAAACCATAATGACTTCTTTAGCACCTTAGGGTAATAATACCTTTTGGGGGAAAAAAAAAAAATCAGTATAGGGTTTTAATTAAAAAGAAAAAAACCCAAACCAAACAGATGCAATAAATGGTTGTTCCTTTGCTAAAATGTGCTCACAACAATTTTGGCTACTCTGTCCTGCAGTTTTCCCAGCAGACGAGACTTCTGCTTTATTGGAGGTTTTTTAGGAACTTTAGGATGTGTAAAGAAAACACTGTCTTATTTTGGTGAGTAGATCTGTTTCCCTTCCTCTACAAAAAAATAAACATTTTTTTGTTGGAGAGTGGGCAAAAAGTGACCTACAAACCTGAGAAATTATCTTAGCAAATAATATTACCAAATAGAATCCCTGAGGGCAATTCACAGGGTAATAAGTAAATGTAGAGCAAGTTGAAATAGTGGCAATGAAGGAAAGGCATCACTGAGCTAAAATAATGCAAAAATGCTCACCATAGACTGTTTAATTTGAACTTTCAACTATTAGCTACATTTCATTAAATAGTAAAGAACAGGTGCAATTTCATTTATGGAAAATAATATAATCAATGTTAATACTGCTGTGCTCTAAAAATAAGTATATTTTTTCCTCTTGCTGTAACATGGCATGATTTCTCTAACACTGCTACTTAGTATATTATACTGGATAACTGCTTCCAATTTCTTCTGTGATCCTGATAACATGCTCACTTGGTGGCTTATTAGCCTGGAGAGCTAATTGGTCACTTGTGTCTATGCCTATGACACCTACAGGAGATACTTCAACGAAGTGCATAAGTTACAAGTACAGTCCTTTTTCAATCCAAGAGGAAAAAACCACAGGTCAATACTTCCAGAAGACAATCTGGATCTGCAGAAGGAAATGACTGCCTCTGGAGAAAGATCTTTCAATCTCTGCTTGTGGAATGAGCCTGTTTGCCCTATATAATTTCAGTGTCTCAAATCAGCCTTTAAGAAGTTTTCTAGGTTGACCATGAAACATCTTAAAGACTGTTTTATTTTCAATTTGTAGATTTCAGTTAAAATTTCCTACCAAGCTTTTATTCAAATAATTGTTATAGATCATTAAGGAGTGTTATGCACTGCTTAAGTCAAGTCACAAATCATAAATGAATGACAAAATGAATGACAAAATCAGCTTCTTAAGCAATCTATTTTAGCTTGATTTGCATCATGACATTTAGATACCAGTCCTGTGACTGCTTACCAAATTTCAAAAGAATCTACAAGATTCGGAGTATTTTGTATTTTTAGGATTAAGTGAGTTGTCTTTCCTGACAAGTCTGCACTGAAATTATTTTATGAGGGTTAGGAAATAGTCTGGACAAAGGCGAGTGGAAAAAAATTGAGATAACAGATGTCCTCACAAATTTATGTACTTATTATTTAGAAAAAGATTAAAATGATCCTATGTTACTAGTATTATCTCACAACTCAACAGAAGAATTCAATGGCTGTACTGATTCTTATAAACATTTTACCTAGTCCATAAATATTTCCATAAGTAAAAAATCTATGGCAAAATGGAACAGAGCAAACATACTCTATGCTCCCTCTCTCCTGCCAAGTACTCTCCCATCCTATAAATATTTGTAGCCCTAAGGATTTCCTCAGCCTACTGCAGCTTGCATAGTCAGTGACAGCAGGTTTTTTTACCCCCAAGTATTTGTCCTTTCCTGACCACACACAAAATTATTTTAACCACAGCATCCTTTGTCAAGGAGTTTCACAGGTCTACTATCTTATGTGTGAAGGAGCACATTAAACTTCATTAAACATGAAAAACCTGACCTTCACAAACTTAATTCAGTAGCCTATAGCTGTGCTGAAATTCCCTGTTCACAATAGTCCTCATCTTACAGATACCTATCACATCTCCCTCAAACTAACTCTCTTTCTACGATGCCGGGGCCCAAATTATTCACTTCTTCAGTGAGGGCTGTTCCCTCTCCTCAATCCTTGCCCCCATCAAGCATTTTCCAGTTCAATATGCACTTTTTGAGATGACAGGAGGACACAAAGATACTTTCTACTTGTATCTTATTGGCTAGCACTTTCAGATCTTTTACTCTCTGTTTTAAGAAGCCACTGGTTAAACCAATTCCTAAAGAGAACAGCTCTGCTGCCATCTCATACTGTTTACAGATGCCCAAATTTCTATCTGTACAGACCTTTGAGAGGTGGAAGGACTAATAACAGAAGGGATTAAAAGCCTTAAGAGTTTACTTACAGGTGATCCTGGAGTTATTCTTGATACCACCAGTGGCATTTTTTGATCTACTCCACCCTAGAGGAATGTCAAGTAAATAACAACCATAAATATATCAGTAAGCATAAACATAAACAGCATTTAAAACAAGTAATCAGTTATTTTTGTTTCTATACACATTTTATGCTGTGTCATCATAGGCAGGGTTGGTAGGACTGAATTCTCATCAGTGAAAGAGGGATTAGGGGGTGGTTTGTGTTATCTTTAAATCTACCAATTTCCAGTAAACTAGATCCAGTGTTTTTTTCTGGACATACATTTCAGTAGGCAATAAACAGATAAAACGGAACATTTATTGTAACCCTGTGGTTCAAGGAAGTCTAATTAAACACTTGAACTTGCAAGGCAGACAGTCTTCTTAGATGTTAAAAGTGTTCAAGGAATCTGGTAGGATCAAAGTTCCAGACAACTGTACTCCCTTATTCTCTTTACATCACGTTCGATTACTGCCTCACCAAAAAATGCTCAAGGTGAAAAGATCAAACTCTGCCCTGATTTCGATATTATGGCTAATTTACACTACTCTGCTTAAATGGATTTTCAGTGAGGGAACGCAAAACATTTACAACAGTCAGTTATCAATAGTAATTTTCATTTCCTTCATAAATTAATTTTCGACTTTCCGATACGATTTCTAATGGATATAATTAGATTGAATAGCACAAACTATTTAAATTGTTTTAAAATACAGAGTTTCAATTTTCCAAAAGTTGATGCCTTAAATTAGGCTTTCAAATTCACATTTCAGCAGACAAACAGGCAGTGTTCTTTGGATATGTGCCATGCCTATAATATATGCATACGAAAACCAAAGAACTAGTAGAGGCTTATTTCTGTAAGTGGTGCTTTAGCATTTAAGGATTAGACTGCCACTTCTAAAGACTCTCAGTCCATAAGAAATTCCTGTAGAATATACTACTTTCTCAAAATCACTGCATTAAAGAATAAAAAACAATCATAAAGTCAAAACATTTTATCTATAAAGCATTTAAAAATAATGAAAAGATGGCTGGTTTACCTTTAGATTAAATCCAAACTTCCCTTCTTCATCTGGTATGATACGCACCAAAAGTAAATCTCCCTCAATTAGGTCATTCTGCAATATACAGAAAAAAAAAAGAGCAAATTTTCTGATTTTTAAAATAAAATATCAACAAATTAGGAAAGAGTGCATCCAAATTTAGATATGCTGAAGAAAAATACTCTATGTAACACCTTTAAAATAGGAAGAGATTATGGTTATAGAATATACCTATGGTAGTCACCTTTTAAATTTTAAAAATAGCAACATACATCACAGCAAACGTTCTCTGGTTGCTCTGTCCTAATGTCATTACTCTCAGTTTTCTCAATTGATAATTCCTATTAAACTTTCAACCTGTTGTCATTAAAATTTTAGGTGCAACACATGAGTAGAATTGATTCTACTCTAAAAACTCTGAAGTGACTATTTTCCCCCTGATTTTTCTCCTTTAAATAGCTGCATTTTTATCTTCTGCAACAGATCCAGAAGGCAGAAGAATTAAAATATGTCAGCAGCTAATGGACATGTTGGAAATGATGTAACTTATCTAACTAATTTTAACTATTTGTTTTAATTGATTGTAAGCACCCACTTTTAGTCAGTACCTGTCTGGGATGGGCTGGAGACAGGGGAAGAATGCTCTACTGCCACAACGTCAGCAGCGAGCAGCAGCCAGCTCGGAACTCAAAGGGATGACGTTCAGTCATCCTTAAGAGAGGCCTGGGATAAAGCAGAGTTGTGTCTGCTATTCAGACATAAAGCAAATTAAATTATCTGATCTTTCCCCTTGGAAGAAATAAGACTTAATCGCATAAGGATTTCTATTCCACTCGGAATTTTCCCTGCAGCTTCAGGAATGCTGGGCTTTGGACATCGGCGCAGTTGGTAAGCTTGTCTATCATACTGTATCACACAACCTTGGATAAATTTGAGTAGCAATACAGGATCTATTCTTATTACTGCATAAAATATGCCCATCCTGAAATTAAGCCACAACTTTTGTGCATTCTTAAACGACAGCTCAAAGTTGCGATCAGTACAGGCTTCGGCTTCAGAAGCACACAACTGAACATACCTTATTGCAGTAGTACTGACTGGAGTCTTCCGTCGAGCCACTTCTTGTAACATTGTCGTATGTTTCTACGAACTGCTTATCCACCCCTTCCAACGGGTAAGAGCCAGAAATGTTGCCAACTCCATTGGGAGAGGGAGCCAAGGCTTTAGGTGAGAGATGGGTCAGAGAACTCCGCGTCGGACTGTTTCCCAACACATTCCTTCATTAAAAAAGGATAAATATTACAAAGGTATTGTTATCCAGATTTTTAAATTAAAAGAGTTAAAAAGAGCAAGCTTGAAGAGTTAAAAGAGCCAACTTTATACTTAGATTTAACATCACTTTGCTGTGGAAATGCAGGAAAACAGGCTTAGAGTGTGATCTAGGCCTACCTTTTGATCAGTGCACATCCAGAATAATGGACGAAACAAAACCAGAGTAGCTACACCATTTTTAGCAAAATATTTGGATGTTAGCAGTGAAAGGCACTGTTGCAGTGGTACAGGAAATCACAGTAATGCATGAAGAGAGCTGAATCGCAAGGGAAAGGCACTTCAGAGGCCAATTCTACCCATGAACAATCTTTTGCTGTGATTCCACTCTCATTCCTGCAGAGCACTTTTTTTTTTTTTAAATTCCTCACTCTTATGAGTGCTATCTCAACCTTATCCCTGTGGAAGAAGGTAGTTTGAAGAAAAGCCATGGTAAATGTCAGGGAAATATGAAATTAAGACTCAGTGTAAGGTTTAATTAGGGTTAAAGTATTGTGTTATTGAGGTAGTTATAACCACACGGAAGGACACAGAATTAAATTAGGGTGCAGATCTGGCGTTCAAGAACTTTAACATTCAAGGTTAACAAAAGTCAGTAACTAAAAATCTCAAATCTAGGATTAGGCCATGTTGCCTGATGGTGCTCCAGGACTTTACACTTTTAATTTAGCTACATACCCTCTTATGAAAAGGATGAAATGCAGACCTCTAATACAACCAAGCCCCTTCTTTAATTGGACCAAACTCATGGATACCACATACAGACTAACTGCTCCATCTTTATAAATACTACCTAATGTAAAAATATCTGTCTTAGGGAAAGCTCAGGTATAGCAACATCAAACTGACAATTAGGAGAAGTATAAGCAAGTAAACTCTGGCATTAAAATTTATACATTCAAACATTTACTTCTGCATTGGAACTTGCCTATGAATGTGAGGTTTTTTTGAACCATTTCCAGCAGCCACTGCTAGCTGTCAATGAAGAAGTAATTCTACACTACAAGGAATGTAGCTTAGGCATTTAACATGCAGGACTAGCATTGCAGCAAACTTTGATACTGCAAACACTTATTTCTCGTCTTGTGAAAATCAGATTGCAATCAACGCAAACATTCAGAAAGATGCCATCAAGCCAATGTATTCTTGCTATATTACTTCTGACTTTCAGTTATACTGTGTGTGCTTGGCAATGGCAACGAGGTGTTTTGTGCAACATTTGCGGAATTTTCAGTTACTACAGAAAAAATTTTTTCAGTGTTTGGGAAATCTTATTCAATGGCACTCTAAATAATTTCAGAATGCTTTGAAACAGTGAACTGTAATGACACTTACAGGAATAATACTGTCAAAATTATGTTTTTATCTGGTAGCTTCCAAGACTTTTCATGATTCCTATGAGGTCAATGTTAAGCAAGAAGGAACACTGTGTATGTAAATACATCCTAGTAAGTTTTTCAGAATATAGAAATTCTAAAAGAGCATTTCACTTACAGCTGAAATTACAGATTATAATGATTTTTCAATGTAGAAAAAAAAATTAACAATACCAGATAAGTACTTCAGTTAATGTCATCTGGCACTATATAAAGAGTCACAAGATAAAATTACCAGTGGATTTTTGCATCATTAAACTTTTGCAACAGCTTTTAATCAACTTTTTTATTAATAGAGATCAGGGATCTAATAGAACTTAAGACTTTCCAAATCCTGAACCCAAAACTTACATCCTTTTTTCACAATCTTTACAATCTCCATTGGTTTATACATTCATTTGTGTCTTTTAACCATACAAGACCACTACTTTGAAAAATCAGTTGAAGTTATATATTTCATTATCTTAAAGCTAGAGATTCTATAGGAGAAAGTGTACAGAAAACTCACTTTGGTGATTCTTGTTCAGATGACCTGTTAAAAAAAACACAAACACAAAAACAACATTAAATGAACTTAAGTTAAATCTTCAAGAAAATGAGAATTAAATAAAAAAAAAAAAAAGCCTATATAAAAGCCAAAAGATGTGCTCATAATAAATTGAAGAATACTTAAACTGAAAGTCTGAATCAGATGACTAGAGTGTTTATGAAACACTCAACTAAGATCCCAGGGCAGCTCTAATCACTCAGTTCTGCTTTTGACACAAGCCCAAGTACAGGCAACACACATCTGCTTCTGCAACTCAGACTGTGTAGGAGTTTACAAGGCAATTATTTAGCCAGACATACTACATCATTTTAGAAAGTTTTAGATGTGAATCACACTGAGTACAGACATCACCAACTGTATTTTGCAAAAAGTCAAAACGTGGCAAGATCTTTATGTTTAGGTAGCCAGAAATGAGCACAGGTGGCTTCAGAAGCATGACATTTCTAGTGCTTGTTCTCATGATGTGAGAGCAGAGAAGGTGTTGACAGAGAACTTATAGACAAAACGTAATGAAAGCTGAAGTGGTTACACCAATGAGGATAACCTAGAATGGAAAAGAAATCAAAATTTGCAGTATGTAGCATTTTCCAATGAACTCAATTAGCTTAATCAGAAATCAACTGAAACAGTGGGCTAAATGAGTAAAAACAACAGTTAAATCAGTTAAAACAATAGCTGTGATACAAAGACAAATTTTAAAGTATAAGTTACCAAAAAGGGGCTTGCCAAGCAAATTTTAAGGTAGATGGGATAGCTTTACAAATTCAATTAAGCAGTGACCAAAAAACCTGAAGTGGTGCAAGTCCATGCTGGAAAAATACAAGTGTGAAGTAGTTCAATTTGAATGTAGAACTGATGAATTGTCAAGTTACAGGAGGCAGTTCACAGAATACAGTTAGATTTTCAACTACTGTTGTCTAGAACATCCTCAATACTAAGGATGATATACTAGGTTTCATCAAAACTACAGTAAAAATAGGAGCAGTATCAATCTAGTCAAGTTTTCCTTGTATGCAACTTGACAATATGAAGAAATTCTTCCTTTAGAGGCAGAGATTGTAAAGCTTGATCCCTGAAGAATTTGTGGACATTTGGGTTCTATGTACTTTTAATATTTTTAAAACATTAAACTTCTTCCTCTTTTATTGCAGTCATATACAACTTCTGACTCCACTGACATCCACGCCCACTCGCCCACTAATACCTCTGGTTCTCTTTGTCCACAATCCCCAGAGAATTTTTACCCTCCAAGTGTAAGCAGATTCTTTGGGAACTTATACTCACTTGCTACCTGACTAGCCCACATCTAAATGGGACAACCACTGACCTCGAACTGCAACTGCTCAGTGAGAGGAGAACGTCAGCTTAAGGGGGTTTTTCCTGCCTAATCACTAATTGACTTTCACTAATCTTGTAGAAAACTTTGCATCTTCAAAAACTCCACTCCTACATTACATTTGACTGCATTGTCTAAATATTCTCAAGTGGGAACAGAGGCAGATGGACAGTGCAATGACATAAGCCTTACTTAAGAAGTCATGCTAAAAATAAATAAACGTGGTTTGAGCTAATTGATTTCCTTGTGAGGCAAAGAACAATGAAACTGCACATCTTTTCTATGTTTTTCCACAGTAGAGCTACAGCTCTATTACCAAATTCTGTGCAGAACCCAAGTTGCTCTAAGCTAACCCTTTCAAAAGCCTTAATCAAAAACTTACAGACACAGAATTGTGATGAAAATCAATGCAATGTCCTTATTTTAGTATATTATCTCCCATCTTTTCTCCCAACAGAAAAGCAGTTTGAGAAAAAAAAAAACCAGCTTGGGCTTCCATTCATATATCATCTATAAACTTACAGTAAATTTTTCACTATCTCAGTAAAACCTTTGGAGACTTCAATGTGGGATACAAATTCTTAGTACTATTTGATAAAAACTTATCTGTTAAATTGTTGAACTTTAATTCAAACATATTCATTATAAAAGAGTTACTGAGAATTCTGTGACCTTTTGAATTAGGAAGAAAAGTGACCAAATATTTGACAGAGAAAGCAACCAAATTCAGTGTCTAAAAGAATTCATCAGAGACAGTGCAGCTGCATCTTCAGCATGCTAGAGCTGCAGATTTTTGCAGCGCAACACAGTTAAATAGCATTTCTGGCATTTAATTACTCAGCAATATGATAAAATACCTTAATCGTGAATAACTAGGTGATCTTTTTTGGCTACACAGTCTAACACATTTTACAAACCTGTCTTCCTCATTTCACAACATACAAGCACTGTATTTTAAGTCAATGAAAGACAACACTCACCAGACCAGCCATTCAACTTTTTCATCAAGGAAGAGAGCCCTTCCTTGCAAGGAGATTAAGCTTTCCATTGGTGCAGCTAACAAGAAAACACTTCAAAACTTCAGGTAATTCCTCTTCCTCCCTTCACAATATATCTAAACCTATGCCATTTCAAATCTTATACTCAGTATGGATTGTTCTATTGATAATGATCTTTTAAACACAGGTCTTTTCCCTGAAAAGTCTAACTTCCCTCTCTGTCAGAAGGATAGAATGGAAAGGTCTTACGGAAAGACCCCTCCTCCTCATCTTGGTGTGACCTACCAGGGAATTCTGCTATTCTGAGAACCGAGGATGATAAACTACAGCAGAATAAAACCCCGAGAGAAAAGGGTCAACCGAAACAATAGCACTGTAGCAAAACTCCCCCTTTACAAACAACTGAAGGAAACATCTGTAGGTTTTGCCCTTGTGCTGTTCTTGAAGTTCTTAAAGCTTCTTTTATTGTAACACCTGCAGGGTTGGGGAAACTGAGTGTGCCAGCACTTCCATTATGACCTCTTTTCTGGGGACTCACCATCAAAAGTGGGTTTTTATTCATAAGCAAAGTAAGTGGAAGATATTTGCAGCAACACCTTTCTGCTGCCTTTTAAAGAAATTTATACACAGAATATTCAGCATCTCTGTGAAGGGAATGGCTGTAAGAAGGTGTTGCAAATTCTTTGTCCTGCAGAATTAAGAGTACCATTACAGAAAAAAAACTGGAAGACTTCATGGCATACACACGTTTTCAGTGATTTCCTATAAATTCCAATCATTCACATTTGTAAGCTGCTGCTATCACCATTAAAGGGATACTTTGTTACTCTGCATTGCCTCTATTGACCGTATTCCAGTTTACTGACTTGCCATGAAAGTTTCATGTATTTTGATACACGGCAGCTGCTTGGATTGCTGCTACGTTTGCCTTATCATAGATTTGCAATTCAACTTTGAGACTTTCCATCTGGATGCAAAATTATTGCTTTTTGAACTGGCAAGGAACGCATAGTACATTTGAATAAGGACATATATTTAAAAAGAAAAGTTTACAACTAAGCAAAATATACATATGTACTACTTTCATGTATATTTGAGTGGAAAAGCATATAAAACTCAAAGTCTATTAGTAGTAGCCTTAAAATCCTGACTTGAAACTATTTGCAACATTCTCAGATCCACTGTCTATTATTAGGATATCTTCCTTGAGAAAGGCTGAAGTACACAAACAACAATGGACTTTTGTGAAAGGCAACAGATTTTGTAAGAACAAAGAAATAATCATATCTGTGTGACCTAAGGATAAAGAACAGTTTAAAATGTGGTGGGTTTATTTTTTTTTAACTTATTTGCAATTTTCTACCAAGAAAGTAGCTACTAGGATTTGGCTGGATAAATCCAAAGAGTACTTTTATCACCAGTAAAGGTTTAAAAATGTTGCTCACATAAGAAATCATATTTTAGTTAAACTAATGATGTGTTCCCATAGTACATTCACCAAAGCTCACAATGCAGCTACAGTTTATTGTGCATCAAATGGTAAGCTAAAAGAATTGAACAAATGCAGCATCCGTTCAGGAAATCTATTTTCAGTGCAATACCTTCACCAGATGATGCATCACACTCACACCAGAAGCATATGTGCACTTCCAGAAATTCAAAGCACAGTGCAAGTGAATTTCCTTTTTGTATACTAGTTCATCATTTCATTTCCTTCCCCTCCAGCTCTGGGGCTGCACACTTTACGCCTCCTGTATCATTAGCAAAAGATAGTTTTACAATGTAAGTTAAAAGATGTTTGTAGCTTTGCAAGCATTTCAGAGAAAAGTTTATGATGGAATATGTTGCATTTATAACAAGTAGAATTTTAGACTCAAAGTAATTTTGGTTGGAAGGGAACCTGAGAGGTCACTTAAACTCTTGTTCAAAGAACAGCCACCCAAGTTAGATTAAGGTGTTTAGGTCCTTGACATGATGTGTTTTGAGGTTCTCCAAGAATGACAACACCTCCACCTTTCTGCTGATGTCTACAAAGACTTCAGTAATCGAAATGTGGGGTTTTATTTCCCCATTGTCTTTTGAGCATTTCCCTAACTATAACTCACATTCAAAGCCTCACATTTTTGCTCTGCATCTCCTAGAAGAGTTGGCTCTACATTCTTGATAATCCTCTTTTGGCAGAGTAAGGCAACAATGTGACCAACCCTTCCTCAACACCCCCAGCCTTCTGGTTCTCCTCACGCATTACGTGCTTGCACCTGTGAATAACTCGACAGATTTGTCTCATCAATCAATGGATTACTCTAAATATACAACCTATATTGTCTCACCTGTCAGGAAGCTTTTCTTGCTGACTGTTACTACACCTTATCACTGACAAATATGTTTCACAATAATCTTCTTTCTGGTTAGACAGAAAATTTCACAACTAATCTTTTCTCTTAGGCCACTGAATCTACTCTGAAAAAGTACCAAAACACTTGCTCCTACGCAATCTGCTGTTCCAAACCGAATAGACATGTTTGGTTTATTTAATTACAAGGTGAACAGGGGAAATTGAATACAATTCAAGTAACAAGACCCTCCACACAGCTTTATCAGGTTACTTTTCCAAGCCAATAAGCCAGTTATTTTTTTCTTTTTGGCCCCTTGTATACTGTGCTTGTTTTGGTAAAGGTAATTTCCTTCAAAGTGTCTGGTATAGGACCCCATTTTGGATTTGGGCTGAACACAGGGTTGATAATATAGAGATGTTTTTGTTATTGCTTGCAGGGCTTGCACAGAGCCAAGGCCTTTTCGTACTGACACAGTGGTGAGGGAGTTGGGGGTGTATGGAAGGTTGGGAGGAGACATAGCCGGGACAGCTGACCCCAAGAGACCAAAGGGATATTCCAGACCCTGTGACATCATGCTCAATATATAAACGTGGGTGGAAGAAGAAGGAAGGGAGGGACATTTGTAGTGGTGACCTTTGTCTTCCCAAGTAACTGTTACACGTGATGGGGCCCTGCTTTCCTGGGGATGACTGAACACCTGCCTGCCCAGGGGAAGCAGGGAACAAATTCCTTGTTTTGCTTTGCTTTTGTGCACCGCTTTTGTTTTCCCTATTAAATTGTCTTTATCCCAATCCAGCTTTTACAGTTCTGATTCTCTCCTTGATTCCACTGGTGAGGGAATGAGTGAGTGGCTGTGTGGGGCTTGGTTGCTGGCTGGGGTTAAACCATTACAAATTTATATATTCTTACTAACAAGTACCCTTCCCCTTGAGAAAAGTGTGTCCCTAAACATGAAAAAAGGCACTAAGAGGGCAAAACATAGCTATATTAACACTCCAAACTATTTCACCTAGAATATAAAAAACATTTTAAAAAGCACAAGCCATTAATCCTGAATTTACAAGGTCAAAAATAAGCTCTTTTCTTCATACAAAGGGGAAACAGGTCCTGTACAGGTAACATGACTAAGATTATCCTGAACTGTCAAAAAGCCTGTTTGTTTCAGTAATCCTTTGCATGTAAGACCTTCTTCTCTGAAAGAAACCCCAGCTTACTTTAAACAAATAACATTCAGTTAGGTAGCAAGCATGGGTGTTGGCAACAGCATATGGTCTTCCCACACAGCCAGATTAAAACCTTAAATCCATGAACAGAGAATATTGGAGTATACTCTTCCTTTTTGCATACTGAATGGTAGAAAACCATGCAGCTTCCCACAGCTGAGTTCTCAGAGATTAAGAGCATTAAACAACACAGCGGTTTTCAGTTTTCATTTCTTGTTATTCACTCATTTTCATTTCTCATTGCCTGTTGAAGGGTGAACATCTGTATCACACCTCAGGCACCAGAAGGTGCTTGAGAAAAAGGAAAGGAACAATGAAAACAAGAAAAAATTAAAGTTCAAAGCTCCGTAAATGCTACTTGGTTACATGGCAGACCTTGGCATTTTAAGTTCACCAAGTGTTTAAAAAGTATATTATTGAAACATTTTAAATTACATTTTTAATTTACACCAAATACCTTAACATAAGGATATAAGCAAAATAATTTTGGCAATTTAAATTTTCACTTATTTACTTGAGCGTAAAGGTCCAGCTTGTTTCTTTCAGGTTTTTTTTTTCTGTTCTTCTAACAGTTCATCTATGAAGAATGCTACACATTAAGCTACATTTAAATTTTATTTTTAAAGCTATCAACACGAAGAACCAGACCTTGCACTGGGGATGGCCAGTGCAACCTTTCAAGAGTAAACCTAGTACCTAAGAAAAGATCAAGCATATCAGAGTACAATTCCAAAACATAACCAGACTACTGCCCCAGCTGAAACCAACTTAGATTTGAAGGTTACTGCTTAAATCAAAGATGTTCTGGAATTTCCCAGCCTGGAATTGAAACAATGTCACATATTTCAATAAGACTACTTCCTTTTCACTGTACCTTTTCCCTTAAACGACACAGTAGCGTACAGATCACAGCAGTGTCAGGGAAAGGCAGATCAGTAAGGATGAATTTGTTCCTCTACATCCATGAGTCTGCTCTTATTTCAGATTTGGAAACTGCAGTGCTACCTTTATCAAGACAGACTGCAACAGTGGTAATCTTCAAGTACTATACCAGGCTAAAAAAAGCAAACTTTGCAATAAAAAAGAATTCCCTGCACAAGCCCATCAGTCTGCCTTTAAAAATAACCAGCTGTGGCTTAGATCTGCTACATGAAAAGAGAAACATTTTTCTCAAAGACAAGTTCTTCAAGGAGCTGTCTTGAGGCTACCTACCAGGATAGCAGAGGGTCAGGGTGGATTGATGCCACGTAGCCTGTTGGTAAGACACAACTTTGAAAAAACTTCCCAAATTAAGGCAGCTTTTCCACAGAGCTAACTTTAGAAATAATAAAGCCTCATAATATAACTTACTTGCTATCGTAAAGGACAGCCAATTTGTATTCATAACTCTTTCCTAATGTATATCTCAGTGTTTAAGGACATCTGAAGACACGTAACCTCACAGAAGAAAGTTTTCTACTTTGCTTAAAATAAGAAGTGTAAAAAGTCAGCAGCAGCAGTGCTTCAATGAATAGAATGCAAATCTCTCAAAGGCTACATCTAACACAGTGCTCACAAGGTTGCCCTGGCTTTCTGTAGTTCACCTGTGCACATGGTTTGCTCTATTTTCCAATTTTCCTTTTTCCAGTCACAGCTTGCAGTGTACACCTCCAATTTCAGTTTAGAAGGCACAACGTTCACACAAAGCACATTTTAAAAATAAATTTTGTGTCCTTCAGAGACACAATACAATAAATGACAAAATATTATTGATCCTCGTCTCCAGCATGTTCATTTAAAGCATTTTAACAACAAACACAGCTCTAGATGGTGACATGTTGATATAGCGCAGTATATTTAAAGAAGTTGAAGAAGAAATATTAACAACTGCTATCTTTCATTTTCTCTAAACTAAGAGCTGTTCCAGATAATTTGTTTTCTAAATTTTGTACTGTTTTATAGAAAGAATGTAGAACTTGATTGATTACTATAAGTGAGTAAACAGAGCACGGAAGAAAATCGATTATTAGGAAAATAAATATACTTGGGATTGTCAGGAGAGAAAAGAGCTGTATAGGGAAATAAATGCAGGAGTATGTCCTTTGCAGTGGTAGTGGCTTCTACATTTCTGATATCCACAAAGGTTCCAAAGGTGCCTTGGCAGGATTAGATAGGCCGCAAGTCACGTACACCAGTTTTATCTATGATTTGCCTCAAAAAGCACTATATCAAAACAGATCAGTTTGAAGGTAGGCCCATCTTGGCCCATTCGTTGTCCTGACAAAAAAGTGAAAAACTGAAGACCATCCCCAACCCCTGAAATGCTGATGGCAGCTAGAAAAATAAGCAAAGAGCCTGGACCATGCTAACCGCAACTTGCACCATCTTGCTTCAGAAATAGTAAATGAAATTGGTTTTTTACTTTGCAGAAATCAGGCTGTTGCATCATCATCACCATTATACCATTAAGATTTGAGGTGGCAGACATAACCATTCAGTGACTAAATATCAGCATTTACAGCTGTTTGCCAGCAGCTTTCCAAAAATGTTTCAGATATATTTCATACCAAAGCTATTCAGTAGTTATAATTAGCATTAACCAACACCTTTATTAACAATCTCAGACAGTGGGCTAGGCAATAAAAAAAAGAGCCCCCTAAAGACAATGTGTATTAGCAGGACTATGAGAAGCTACTCCTGGCTCTCCTCTATTGAAAAAGAAATACTGAAATTGCAAATCTGGGTGTTTTTTCCATAGCATGTTTCATTATGTCAATTCAAATCTACTGAAGACCAGCATGGCAAAAATGAGTAAGTTGACTTTACAAGATTTATCAGTACACTGCAAGGTGTTTTATAGTTAATATATAAATATTCCCAATGTGTGGCAAAAGTCCAGTGCAAGTGTCTGTATTGAATACTGAAGATATGCAAGGTACCAAACAGATTTAGCTGATAGGGTAGGAGCCCCTCTATCAATAAAGCATTCAGGGAAAAATATTTGACTGCACATACATACTTAATTTTACTCTACATCTTTCAACAAGGGGACTAAAGCAAGTAATTACTGTAAGAATGCAAAAGGAAAAAACTGGAATGTGGACTAACAAATTGGTGAAAACATCAGTGTAGAGAAAAAACTTTGTTTAATTTGTATGGCTGCTTTGTATTTTACCTCAATTGTCAAAAAGGAAATTATTAATGACTATTTTACTTCACAAAAGTCTAACACCCAATACAACAAAGGATCATTAATTCCATTCATTATATTCTTCTTCCAAAACACACAACTTGAATTTAAATTAATCAGATTCATGCAAGCATTTTTTCCTTTACCTGCAGAGTATCAAATATTAGAAATATACCAAAAAAATCCTTGCCTTTTGGATAAGATGTATAGAAAATTTGTTTTATATGAGGTAGTAACAGTAGTAATCTCCACAGTGTGTGATATTACTCAGATTCAGCACAATCATTTAGGGCTCAGAAAATAAAGGAATGTGCTATTTTCAAATTTAGAACATCCTATTTTTATGCTGAGAAACAGCATAAAGGCAGGTTTTTCCACTCCATTCTCAGTAGGTATAGGATAACTGAAGCAGGAAGGAAAGAAAAAAACTACAGGGGAAGAAAAGAAAAGAAAAGAAAAGAAAAAGGGAAACAAAAAAAATCCAGCAGGACACAATTTGCCAGTCACAAAACACAGGACAACTAAGCTTTCTGTCTACAGCTTCTACCCTCATCATCTCTTCTTATGTCTGTCGCTCAGTATTTTTACTCAGAAAATACTTCTAGAAGTGTATCATCTGCAAACTTTAAAACAGAGGAAAGAAATGGTTTCTTATCTATGACTAATCACAACATCTAGAGGCATCAATTTTATGTATTATCATAATCTACTACTGCCATTAGTACTTCCAGTCAGAAAAACAGAAAAACAAAAAAACAAAGTGACAAACTCAAAATACTTAATATACCCAAAAGTGACAAACTCCAAATATGCATACAACATTTTTTCCCCTTCATTTATAGAAAACTCTGTTGGAAAGTAGTAACAGTATTATTACAGAATTTAGAGAAAACGGTTTAAATTTGGAATCTAAATCTACATTTAGGAGCTGCATCCTGTCGCAGAGGCAGGTGAGTCCTACCAGCTTCCATTAAGACATTGCTTCTCAAAATACACCTTGCCTTAAAGTTACTAGGCATCACCAGAAACTATTTTTCTTTTGTAATGATACAAAGGAACCTGCATTTTAACACATAGCATTCTCCTGAGCTCAAAGTTTTAAAGTAGCTGGTTTTTAGAGACTGAACAATTAATGACCTTTGTACATTATTTGAGTAGTTGATATTGTGATAATCTGAAGTTACACACTAAGAAATGACTGTAGCCACACATAAAAGGTAATACATGAGCAAACAAAAGCGTGCACAAAGATAGGTGCTTCAAGCTCTGGAAGCAAACCTAGCAGTGGCTAGACCACTGCAGAGGAGAACAGAATTGGTCCTCAAGGAGTAAAGAAAAAAGCAGATACTCCCTTTAGACAAGCCACTGACAGTTCCTCTGAAGATGACCGCCAGCATTATGATGTTCTTGTGTATACTCAAATGCAATACCTCTTTCAACTGACAATGCTGAGCTGATGATGTGGAATGTGAGTGAATTATTTAAAAGAGTTCACTAAGTCTTTCCCACCACAAAAAGGAAGAGTTTTTGACAGGTAGGAAAGGCTTGCAAAAGCTCCTAGGAAACAGGATATTACCGATATGAACTGGTATACCTAACAGCTTCTCTAATTTTACTAAGAACTCAACTATGGAGTATTTTTAAGGAGGAAGGGTTGGTTTGCTTTTGACTTGTAGTTTTGCATCATGGCATTTGCAGTATAGTAATTGGTCAAAATAAAGCTTGTGCAAACACAAAACTGTTTTAACTCATCGTAATATTACAACTGATGGTGATTGTTTTACATGACGGCTCTTGGGTTTGTTTGGTGCTTTTAAAAAAGTCAAAATAGGCTTTTATAGATAGGCAAATATAGATTGTAGAAGTTCTTACCTCCTCTGTGGACTACGGTTCTGAGAGAATTCTGAATCACTATCCTTTGATGTTGGAGAGCCCTTATATGTATAAAAAACATCCTCTGTTTCAGTAATATAACTAATCTCGTTTGTAAGGTTATCTACAGATGAGTGTCGTGGTTTACGGATTTCGTGACGTAGTCGAGGACTCCGCCTTAAAAATACAGAATACAAACACAAGCAGGAAGATTAGAGTATTTCACAAAACTTTATGTATGGTATACTAGGCATTCACACACTGCTAGGTTCAGTACATGGAACTGTTTTGGTGTTTTACCCCTGTAAAATGCAACCTATATTACTCAAATTTTAATCAGAGGATAATTCAGGTTGAAAGGGACTTATGGGGGCCATTTGGTCCAATCTTCTGCTCAAAGCAGGGTCAGCTAGGGCCAGGATAAAGCCTGCTTAAGGCTTTATCCACTCATATCTCAAGAAATCTGAAGGATGAAGACCACAGAGCTTCTCCAAGCAATGATTGTCCATGTGTTGAAGCAGTTTTCCTTTATATCCAGACAGAACCTCCTGTTTCAATATACACTTGTTTTCTCATCCTCCCACCACACAACACTGAAGAACCTGGCCTCATCCTCTAGCTAGCCTCCTCCTAAATAATGCCAAACTATTATTAGGGATCTGGGAAACCCTTGCTTTTCCAGGCTGAACAAGTGCTGTTATCTCAGCCTCTCCTCACAGGATAAGTGCCCCAGCCCCCTGACTACCTTGGCGGCTGATGGTCTTTACTGAGCTTGCTCCAGTTTGCCAGCATTTTTCTTGTATTCACATACACAAAAGGGCTGCAGCATTCTAACAAGATCTAATGAATGCTGAGCAAAAGGGGGCTCTCACTTCCACTGACCTACCATCCATGATTCTGTCTATACTGCCGGGTTGAAGTGGGCTGCTTTGCTGTCAGGGCACACCAGACAGCTCCGTACCACTTCTGCCTATGAAGATTGCCAGGTCCTTTCCCAGAAAGTTGCACTGCAGACAATTCTCTTGCACTGGGTTCTCACTTCACAGGACTCTGTGTTTGTCTCCACTGAATTTCACACATTTCCTATTGGCCCATTTCTCCAGACTATCAGGGTTCCTTTGGAGAGCAGCCCTGCCCCCAGGCTTATTGGTTCATCCCCATGGTTTGGTGCCAGCTGCAAACTTTATGATCAAGCACTTCATTGCCACTGCCAGGTCATAAAGATGTTAAGTAGGACAGGTCCCAAGATAGACCCCTGCAGTCATCTACTTTTTATTGTTGTCCAGACAGAGTACGACCCATTAACAATTCCCCTCTCAGTCCAGTCATTCAACCATTTAAATGTTGTTTTAAACCACCCTGTTGTCCACCTGTCCAGAACATTTCTTAACTTGGGTAAAAGATTTTGGCAGACAGAATGAAAGTCTTGCTATAGTTGAGGTGACACCCACTCTTCTGTTGTCATATATATTCCCAGAATAACCATGTTTAAATATATATGTACAACTACATAATTATACTCCTAGAGTACATAAAATTAGAAACGGTAGGAGGCTAAAAGGTGTGGGAAAGGCTGAAAATGGATTTACCAATTGGGGGTAACAGGAGGTGATCGAGAAGGAAGGCTTTTGGTCTCTAGATGCTCAACAGATAGGGATCGTCTCATAGATGGGTTCCAAACCATCCCACCTATCACTTTTCTGCAGTACTGGCTGTTTACAGACCTGAAAAGAAATAAAACAATTATACATGAATTATTTTGCATATAAGATTTAAATGAAATAAAATATGCTTAAGAAAGTCAACTTTATAATTTAAAGAGTCCCCTGTGCTTACCCCTCCATACTTATGCATTTACATTGTCACAGACATTTGCTGTCCCTCACTTGTGGCAATAAAACTGATTGTTAACCCCTGTTACATTCATTGCTAATCACAAGCCTGGGTAAAAATAACTTTTTGTGAGAATTATTTTTAACCCAACTGTGTTTAAGAAGACGGAGGGGAAAACAGGAAATTCAGTATGTCCTACTGGCACTAAACTGAGTGCGTGACAAAACACAGTTCAAATACAGGTAAAATATTCCAGAGGTTCTCTGTTAATACTCATAAAGGGGTAACAATTCACCAACAGCTTCACTGCGCACAGGACAACTTTATCCATCTACCTGCTGCCTCATCAAGTAAGAGCTACATCAGACAACACCCTATTTCCAGAAGGAAGTCATATTTGAGTGATGTGTTCCTTATAGGAATAAACCATTAGAGAAAGATCTGACATGAAAATAGGATCTCCAGGTCTGGACTGCCTCTTGTGACAAGAATCTGACAAGACAAGGGTTGCATCAGAACCAGAACCTCTGGTAGGAAAGCAATGAAAGCATCTTACTAGTGAAATAATACAGCATACAGAAAATTTTCAAGTAGACTGAAATTGAGATAGAATAACTTTTATGCATCTTTTAATACAGCATTCCATAGGACAAGCAGAGAGATAAGCTGCACATCCTTGAGTTTACAGGCCTAGCATTTCTTATGGAATAGAAGCAATATGTTAGTTACAGAGAAACTACCTTTGGCTCTCTAAGTCCTGACTTGTACATAATGGACAGCTGGGATAGCATAATGGGTATCTTCAGATAGAGCTGAAAAGTCTCAATTTTACACAGCATAAAAAAAAAAAGAAGTTGATTATGGTATGGATATTACTCACTCTAATATCAAACCTTAAGCATGCTTTGCATTGTACTACTTTTTGTTTATATAAGTAAAAGAAAAAGCAACCCAAAACTTTCACATATCTTGTTCATGATTTTAAAGAAAATCAATTCTTCATCATTTAAATGTACTTTTAAAGGTTCTCCCAGTATAAAAAACAGAGAGGGAAAACTTAATATGAAGTGTCTACATATCAAAATCAGATACGCATGTATGTTTTTATGCTTAGTAAACAAAGTCCATGAACTCAGGAAAAGCTCTTGCTCCTATTATCAATTTTATTTTTCTAAGACTTTTGAATACAATGACAAGGCATCAACAACTCTGATCTTCTACAGAAATAGAGTTATTTCAAAGAAGCTTTACATAGTTGGAGCAGAGAGGAAGATTGGAGAAAGAAGATGCATTATGAAAAATGCATTGTGAGGAACTCCTCATTAACCAGCTTTTTTTTTTTTTTTTACAAGTGGCTATTTATGCCTTTTCCAACACAGGTTACTTGAAGTGCAACATAACTCATGTAATGGAAACCAGAGCCCTAAACCCTAGCTCTAATCCCAAACCCCCAATCCTGACCACAGAATCACTTATACATTATGTTCCCTAGATATTTCAGTTAAGGCATATAAAACAAATAATCTCATGAACTCCACCACGTAGCTGCCATTCATATGCCAAATAGCTGGATATTTCTCAGAAAACATTCTGGGAGGCTGCCAAAGCCTTTCTGGAATGGGCTGTAATATCTTGAAGCGATGGTTCACTTCTCCTGTCTATTACTGAGGCTATCCTTGGTGAAAAATACAGATATATTTTTAGCTTTCCAACAAGGAATGAGAATGCGCCTAGGAGAGGTTATTCAGCATTCAGTCCGGAACTCAACTCTCAGAACCTGGGAGACGTGATTCAGTCTGCTCCTAGAATAAGGCTTACAGGTGATTTATACAACTCAGCAGCCTAATCTAAACGGAATTCCCTTACTACCTTAAGCTAAGAGAATCTAGAAGGGCACAGGGATGTGCAAACAAGAAATTGTACTCAAGTATTGCAAGAGCTCAACTATTTGAACTGATGAAATAAATGCTAGGCTATCTGCCTCACGTAAGCGTAGAAGAACACAGTACAGGAATGCCACAAATTCCATAGGAAAACCTGTGGTATTTGAGATGGTAACACCTGAATGTAGCACCCTTCAAAGCTGATGCAAGCTGCATGAAAAGAATTATTGAACACAAGTCAATCATAAAACCTCCAGGATTGCACGATGTGATTGGTGGGGGTTTTGTGTGTGTGGTTTTGTGTTTTTGTTTGTTTGTGTTTGATTTACACAATGCAAAAATTTGCTCTATTTCATAAGGAGGAATGCACAATCTCTTTTTTGGTTGTGTAGCTTCCACATGAGTTTGGAGCCATCCTTGAAAAGGAACATGGAAACTCATGTTGTCTCTTACAGTATGCCAAAATCATAAACAAGTAGGAAAGCAAAAATTTTCAATATGTGAAATATGACTTCAGGAGTGACTTTTTCACACCTTTTCTTAAATCTTTTGAGAAAACAATTTGCTGACTCACAGCGACCAAGTTCATGGGAACTACTCAAAGCCTTTCAAAATTAGTGTTGCTTCTTCTGTACTTTAGCAGTCTTTCATAGCAATGGTTGCTGAGTTACTTCTCCCTCATGTAGATCCTAAATTTCATGTTTATTGCTGGTATAAATAAGGCCAAAGAATGCATTAGTACCGAGGTTATAATTAAGCTGATGGAAGATATCACCATAACTGATTTTCCCCCTGGAAATTTCTCAAGAGTCTAAGTAAACAATTTAGCATAGACAATGCCTCAGAGTAATGAAATTACTTGAAAGAATTCTCTCTTAGTAACTCAGATCAACAAAGAGAACTATCCTGCATGCTACAGACTATTAAGAAATTGCAACAGCAGATTTGTCAAGAATAAAATGCCTGAAAAAAACACCTGAATTATACTAAACTGGTACCCTTTGGAATTCATACCATTTTCTTTCCTAACATTACAAAGGCAGTGCAATGCCTGTGTGTTTACATCTGTCTATAGGAACACCAGAACTTTGAATCTTTCAGCAAATTTGAAAGAAATAAAGGACTCCAGGATCTGACAATCCTACAAACTTTGAGAGTCACCTCCTCAACACCTCCACTACAGGAAGAACAAGTTCGTAACATTCCATAAAGGAGCTAATTCTAAAAATACGAATCTGTAAAACATTAGAAAATTAGAATACTGTTCATACAACAACTTGTTTTCTGTGATCCAGAAACCAGATCATCTAGCTATCATCTAGCACTAGATGAAAACATGGAATTACACTCCAGCAGAAAACAACGTATTTTCAGACTTCCTACTGTTGGACCGCCCTCATGGGTTAACTGCCTCATTTGTAAGCAATACCACTCCACTTGGCATCAATTTCTGCAGTATCAAGAGACATCAGAGTATGAAGAGCCAGAGAGACACCAAGGTCTGAGAAGCTATTTGAAATATGATGACATCATTCAGAAGTTGAAACTTATTCAAATAGAAGAAACAGTCTGACAAAGTTAAAATGCTAAGGGAACACACTACAAAAAATTCAAAAAGCACCCATAAACAAAAATAAAATAATAAAATACTTCTCCACAAATCATGAGAGCAAGCAGGTTTCTAGACAGACTAGAGAGACTACAGATGATCAAAGAACCCTCTAGAATCTCACATCCAGAGAAGATAATGACACAAGACTTTCTTTTTCATTAACTATTACTATGAAAAAATTTTATATGTTACATTACAGAACCTTTTTGGGGGGTGGAGTGACTGGATGGGGATGGGAGATGGATGAGACAATGAAGACACAGGACATGACACTTTTGAAGCTAAATTGCTGATAAAAGTAACAACAGAACAAATCAAGATAATGAAATAAATCACTGGGACTGATACTTATCAGAAAAGTCTAAAAGCTTCTAAGATAAATAAGCAGAACGTCTTGAGCAAAACTTCCAGCTTCAAAAATCACACAGGATGGCCAAAATAAAGGTCTTTTGCAAAGAAATAGAGAAGGACATTACAGTGCCAAGTGACTGGACAATAAACTGGCAGCTTGAGTTTAAAGAGGATAGGGCCCAGTTATTGCATATGGGGAGAAATAATTCCACCTTCATATAAGAAAATCACAGGCTCTAAAGAATTACTTCTGGGGAACTGTATCTTAGATAACACTAGGAAACTATCAGCTCCATGGCTAGAAGAACCCAATGAGACAAATAAAGCATTAGAAGTGTCACAACAGGGGTATCCTGAATACCTAAATGGGAAAACATTTTTTGTCTTTATGTCAGTAGGAACTGGTTGGTATGATGCACTCCAGAAATTGCCCTAACATATTAAACAGAATGTGTACATGACACTAATGGCTAAACATTTCAAAACAAATCTGTTCTGCAAAGTCTCTTACTGGATCATTAGCTACATGACATTTTTACTTTCCAGTGTTTTTACACTTCAAACTGAAGCAGCAAGTTGAAAAAATACGAGTAAAACATATATTCAAACACCTTTTGAGGAAATTATAAATAAAGTTCTATTGTAAGGAGACCACGTTGCAGAAAGTGAAACCACAACCACACAACTTGTCAAACGGTTCATATGTAGACTGGCACAGAGCTATGGACAGGACTGAATTCTGCCACTCCAACTTGAGCTACCACTGACACAAATACTCCCATTCCCAGTACAGAGCAAAACATGCTTCCACACAATACTTACTTTCCCGGATTTCTAGAACCCAGGGTCCAATAATGTGATAATATCTTTTTTTCATGAGGTAGTGACTTCTTTGCCTGAAAAAATGTGTGATGTTCTACACAGGATTTCCAAAGATTTTTGCATGCTCTGTAATTTAGCATGTTGAAGGCAACAATATGCTCTCTGGATTCATTCTGTAACAGTAGGGAACACCACATTTCAATATATACAAGTGGATGAAACAGTAAACAAGCTCATAAAACAACAATAAAATTATTTTAAGCTTAAACAGAAAAAACATATTTAGGAAAACAAACAAAAAAATAAATCACTATATAGTAGATTTTGAGCTGGACATGGTCAAAATAGCTTGGTGACCACATGAAATTCTAAACTGTAAAATGTGCACTTTAAAAGTTAATGAAATGTTAAGGAAATAAGTCTAGACCTGTAAAGTTTTTGTATATACAAGAGTCATGTTAAACCACTAAATATATTTTCAGGTTTCCAGATCTTGACCTCCTAAGACAAATAAAATTATTTAAAACATCCCATTAAGGGTGCAATGTAAAAAGGAAAGGAACCATCATTTCTTGAATTCAAACTCTTCACGTAAGGCTTCAATTCAATAGTGCCTTTCAAGTGCCATAGTATGCAAAAAGCAGATTCTTGATAGTCTTTCAGAAGAAACTGGAGATGTTAACAGTGATCCATCTTGGGTGAAAGAAAGTAGCTGTGGCGGGACTGGAGCTGCTGCTACCGCTGTTCAAATCCAATCCTGCTTGGATGATAAGACAAGGCCACACTGAGGAGGATCAGAAGGCAGCAGGACACAAAACTTGTGTATCTTGGTGTAAACTCTTACAAGTAACTTCAGTGCCAAAGTGCCAGTGAAACACAGGTGCAACACAATTGTGCCACCCATGTTTATGACCGTGAGTTTTGCACAAGAGATAGTTTTGGTTAGTTAATCCCGTTTTTGATGCAAAAAAAGTGGAATGAGAGCAAAGAGGAGAAATAAAGATAACATGAGACGTGAGCCAATTGCTACCACAGCTCAGCACCTCAGTGAAAAAAAGCAAGTTCTTATCACTCATCTTTTCCAGCTCCTCTGAATTATGACTGATTTTGACATCTCAACAGCTAATTAGACAGGTAACCTTTTACTTGTTCAGAACAACAATCCTGTTCAGAAGTAACAACAGACCATTTTGGCTGGAATAGTCAATCTGTTTTTCTTTTGTTCTTTTTATTTCTAGACAACATTTTACAACTGCCACGTATGAGAGATCAATCCTGCATTTTGCAAATCACTTCATGTCTAGTTCAGAGAATCTATGATTTCAGACACTATTTTAGAAAAACAATCAGACTGTCAGGAGAAAAAGGAAAAAGATTTGCCTCTTGATTTTACCTAAGCACTGAAAAACATTTAACTGATTGCAATCTTTCACAAATGTTTTCCCCATATCTTTTAAAGTATTTAAAAAATATTTTCTTTTTAAGATGTAGGGTTTGTTATTTGAGTCTCTTGCATACTGAAACCAATTCATCTTTGTCAGCTCACCAGAGTTGCTTCAAAGAAGTTATGTGAAATAAAGCAGGCAAGCATAGTGAAACCTTAACTCATATTTCTTGAAATATGTAAAGGATACATCACCTCAAGATTTAAAGACAAATTCCATTTCTGACACACTCCCTGCTGGTTGAACACTGCTTGAGGGGTTTTACTACTCCAGTAGATAAATAAAAGGAAGTGTATAGATATTTCTGTTGGTCTGAAGTACTGGCCGTTCAATTGCCAAAAAAGTTATTTTATCCAAACTCTCAATTATACTGAAAAGTCATAGTCATATCTTTATAAGTAAGTATACCTAATATTCTGGTTTTAAATTTAGGTTTGAAAATAGTAATGAATTTTGCTTGTTACATCACAAGTGTATTTTTTCTGTTGTCACAGAACCTTCTCAGGATCCTCTAAGTGGGCTGAAAGTTTTAATATGGACTTAAGCAAGGAAAAATATTTTCAGAATTTTCAGAAAAATTTATCCTATTTTTATATTAATATAACCTTTTGTTAATAACAATCTGCCTCACTAACAGGCCACCTTGCAAGTCATGCTATTAAATCTGTGTGCTGTTTTAAAGGTGAAGAGAGCTCTAGCGGGACCCAAGCATCTAATGCCCATCATACTTCTCAATTCAGGTTCTAAAAGAATGGCATTTTAATGATTCTCAAGAAATGAGTATTAGAGACATTTGTGGCCATTAAGGTATAGGGAACAATTCCATATAGCTGAAGTGTCTTGCTAGGTTCTCATATGGAAGAACTTTCCATCAGTTATATGCCTATTTCATTCACAGAAAATCTGAAAATATCTACAGCATAGAAAGTAAAGATATATTTTAATATGCAGCAAGTGAAGTTGTTTTTGAGGATTAGAAAGCCACACTGAAAATAAAATTCCATTTCTGAAAGGTTCAAAATGTTGCCTGTAAACAGCATAGTTTCTATTCCAACCTCAAATCCTGAACTCTTCATTAAGTCTGCGTGTCATGAGCTTCTATAGCATCAGACATTCACTGATTCATCAGTCTTGCTCCCTGTGCTGCTCCTCAGTAGAAGGAGAAATACTGCATACTCCTAATCAAGTAGCTGACCAACAGACGGGCAGTGGAAGGGGCTAAAAGAGAAGGTGAGTAGCAGGGAAACAGTAAGATGAGTTTTCAGAAAAGGCACATAGGGAAAGAAAAATGGAGTAAAGGAATGGAAAACGGAGTAAAAGAAATAAGGAGAATAAGTCAATGAAACATGGCACATCCCAGAGAACTGCAAATTCATTGCCTTTGAGAACTTTCTGTAGATTTTTGTAAAGGATCTACATATAACATACAAAACATAAAAGAAGTGCTATAGCACTCTCATCATCTTTAGTCAAATCTTGCCTATGAATTTACAATATCTGCTCTGTCTTCCCCACATTGTTTCATCTTCCTTACTTTCAGCCTCATTTACCTATTTGCTCCTGTATTTCCAAGCAACAAACTGATCAAATCAAAGACTGGCACCAGCACAGCCATCTGCCCTCACTAAGCCCTCATGAGACCCACTGTTCTGGCAAAAACCTCCAGAACACCACTCTCCTCTGCACTGCACCAGCAAGCTTTTCCAAGCAATACCACTGGAGTACTGTGGACTTGCTGCCCTAAATTTCAAGCAAGGGGGGCTGACAAGGATGGATACATCCATAGATTTAATAGCACACCTGGTCTGCTTTTTCATACGTACTGAGACAGAGTAAAAAGGTCATGCAGCTGGCCTTATCTTTCTTACAGCTCTGTAGCTCTTTAAGTGTGATACTGTCAACGCGTTACTGTCATCTCTGTGGGTTACAAAACAAAGAACTATGATCGCTTAAGAGGAGGCAAGTTAAAAGAATCAAGAGCCTTGAACTGTCATCATTTATCAAATGTTTAATTGAACAAATTAAGATTGCTGCTCTCTTCAAAGGTGACACAGGTCTCCAGAGAGAAAAATCCTACTTTTGACAGCAGTCAAGTCTTTATGTAATGAACACACATATTTTATATTAAGTCCAGAGATTGCTCTATATTGACACTTTATTCTTCCATATTCCAAAACTGCTGTAAGTACACTCATTTTCAGAGCAACATAGAAAGGGTTGGGTTGGAAGGGACCTTAAAGAATATTTAATTCCAAGCCCTATTTTACTAATCACTCTTGGAGAGTTTTGTTATTACACTCATTCTTACAGACACATTTGGGAATTGATGCTTGTAAGACGGCCCTTGTTTGTATATTTGAAAATATTTAGATTTTAAAATTACTACTTATCAGTTAATTTTTAATCCTCAAACTCAGAATTTAATACTTGCAAGTGTAATACAATTACACTCACAAGTTAGTAGAATGGTTTGTCAACCTCTCATTTCTTCACGCAGTGAAATATATATGAATGGACTGTGACACGTTTGCATATAAACAATATATTTAGAAACTTACAGCTAGCAAAAAGACCAAAGATCTCCCTCCAGTGGGTTAGGACACACTCTGTGCCTGCTATGTGTGCGCGCAAGCATTGGTGCAGTAACACTATGTCTAGATATTAACTTCATTTACACATGAATCCTGAAAACTAATGTGTACATACTTGCACCCTCCTCAAATTTCAAAGAACTCACCAAACTGGGAAAAAAGAAAGACACAGAAAGTAAAAGAAGAAAACATTTTCCTTTTGGGTGAAAAAAACCTCCCTAGAAATCTGTGTTCAGCAGACCTTCTAATCTACATGGGTCAAGAGCTGGTCTTGTAACACAGCTCCTATCAGTTTAAGAGCTCATTTACTACCAGAAAGAGCCTTCATGAAGTTTAGGAACAAGTTAACACTTACCTTTTACTATATCTTTAAGTTTTTCCGTGAACTGAATTAAAATATTTATACATCTGCTGGTCACTAGTTTCTGAGGGATTTTTTTCTGCCATATTAAATAGTCTATGGTCTTTGTAAAAAGATATCCTATTTAACTTTTTTCATATTGTAGCAGCACAATAATAATCAATAATCAAGATTTTTCACCCCTATTAAATAGACTAATATTTCAACTGTTCTGCAAAGAGCACATGGCAGTCTGAAGCCAAGTCTTAACAGTAGCAAAAAAACTGACATTAGTTTTATCAACCATCTTTACATAATTTGCCAACTTCTGAATCCCTCGATGTTCCACGCAGCAGAAGGTGTGCTATTCACCCTTTTCAACCTCATATCTTTCAGCTGCAAAGCTCTCCTCTCCTCCAGGAACCTTCTCTTCTTCCTGAGCTCTGAACCCCATGAGCTGGAGACCTCACAAAGTCCCCACTAGATGGGATAAGCAATTGCTTAGGGAATTCACTGCCTTAAGGAATTCTACAGGGGAGGGAGAGCAACGAAAGAAAGAACAGTAGATGCTGACAAGAAAAGGGAAATAGGCTATGTCAATAAATATTGGAAAAGGGATAGAGATCTGCATTTACTCGAAGTCTCAAAGGGAGAAGAGACCTTCATGGGAAAGATACAGTCCAACAGACTGAAAGTGGTAGGATTCAGTGTTGGAAAGGAAACAAAAAATGGAAAAAAGAATAAGAGGAAAAAAGAATAAGAGGACCTGGATAGCAAGACCAAGTTAACAAAACAGAATTTCAAAGGCAAGTTACCACAACAGAGCCTTTTGATCAGCTTACATTTAATACACAAATATCGAATATGACCACTTGAGAAAAAAAAATTACAGGACTACTTACATGTTTTTGCCGTTGTTGTATAAAAAACTTTTTCCTTTTAAAGGAAATTTTTAATATGTTCACCCTAGAAGAAAGAAACAGACCATGAAATACTGAACAACGTTTAGTGGGATAAAACGATGAAAAATAATACTGTGTACAGTAAGCCTAAAAGATTATAGCTGTAAAGCATTCAATGAATAATATGCAGCCATCTCCTGTGTTGAGTGGCAAATAGATGTCCTCATTTAATCTTTAAATAGTTCACTGCAATTCTCTCCCACCAAGTCTATTCTTGCAGCAAAAACTTGATGACATCTCTACACTAAGCTGCACAAATGTTAAATGTGTCAAGTTTTGTATAACTTTAGAGTCATATGACAACTGTGACTAAAGGAACAAAATTTAAGACCCTAATGACATGACAAAGTTGGTCATACAACAACTGAGACTTCCCAGGGGCTTCGCAGAATAGGCTTAATAATGTGAAAAATATCCTGTACTTGTGTTAATAACTAAACAAAACTTCTAGATAAAAATCATAATTTTAGAAGGATGAAAACTTTAAGCATGAGTGTTAATATATTTTTCACTTCATTAACATTGCTATGTAATTTATGTGGTAATTTTAGAACTTAACACCTCTTTTCTATATATACACAGTATGAATACATATTTTCTAAGGTAAAGATTACAATTGGAATCGGTCCTCAAGCAATTTTCATTTTAATTATATGCTTATTAGTTTTGCTAAATTAAACAAACTTCTACCTACCCACACGCCTTCCCACAGCAAAACAAGATTCTTCTAAAATACCTAAATTTTCTCTGCAATAGTTCTACTTCCGTTACTGAAAACCTACATTTTTTGGAAAAAGAAATTCTGATCTGTGGTCAGTTGGAATCATACAGACGCCTTAAGGAAAGGTCTGAGCAAGTCAGAAAAAAAAATCATGGAAGGGTCTTGTAAGTTTGCTGCTAATATATTCTCATCAACTGATGCTTCGCAGGATGTTAGATATCATCAAGTATGAACTACGTTGAAAGTCCTCTCAGTTCTCACACAGTTTTTGCACCACTCTCATCAAGCTGAATGGCATAAAATTCATTCCCCACTGCTCATGGGAGACGCACTTGGGTTATAGAACAACATCCTTCATGGATACAGGAGAGTGTATTTGCCAGCTTCTAACAAGAATATTCATTGCATTACCTATTCCCCTTCCTGCACAAGAAGTGGAAAACTGAGTGTGTGCCAATTTCAGAAAATGCTTTTCTCCATCGATTACAGAACCACAAAGAAACAGGTATTTCATTAACTCTATTCTTTGACAACCAGGCAAACCGGTGTGCAAATTAATGGCAAGTTGAAATCATATACACCTCTCTTGTTAGGCCAACTCTTTAAATATTTGCATCATTTGACTTGCTGCCTCAAATGACAATTATCTGCACGGTTCATTTAAAAATTCCAGATTCTGAACTACCTGATAAAGTAATATAAATTTTCAGTTGCATTTACTGGGCTACAATGCATTATATATAAATCCTTTATTGATTCTAGTGCTACTCTGCCTGAACTAGTACCACTCAAGTTTTGTGCTTCTAGTTCTTTCTTACCACATTTGTTGACTTAGATGAAACTTCAACAAAGTTTTTGGAGTTATTTGTATCTTAGACAGTTGCTGTCTGTTCTTACCCTAACAAAGAGCCAAAAGAAATGCAGGACACAGAAAATTAACCTTGCAGACTAAGTGAAAACCCCTCCACCCAAAAACAAGAGAAGACCCAGCATCCCAAAACACCAAAACTCTCTCAATCCGTCTCCTCTAACCCCTGCCTTTTTTTTTTTTTCCAAAAAAACCCAACCAAAAACCCAAACCCCATGATTCACTGCATGACCATATAATCACTTCAAGCCAAATCAAGGCTTTAAGTCTCTTTATTTTGACACTCTTCTAAACAGAGCACCCCTCTCAATTCCATTCATTCTTCTTAAAGTGCAACTAAACCTATTTAGTTGAGGCACAAAGAACACTTGCTAATATGACATTTTTATTTAACATTAGCTAAAAATCATTTGCAATGTTACGCCTACAAATTGAGTGAATGTTCACATCTAGCAAAATCCACAAAAAGATCCAAGAGATTAAGGTGTCAAAGGATTTAGACTTAACAAGTGCTTGATGATGCCGTATCCAAAAATGGTCTGAATAGAATGCAGCTGCTGTTATTATAACTGGTGGCTCAGCTGCCCTTCTCTCTCACCAATAATCTGTCCAGTGACTATGCAACATTCACAAATCATTACATTTCACGGTTTACTTATAAAGCACTCACTAGTTGTAGCACACTAAGAATTATGCATCTTTTGGGACCCATCTTTCTATCATTCACAAGCATCAAAATAGATTTGTCACTCCGTGGGCCACAGAATTGCTAATTTCTGATTAAACTGGCAGCCCTGTTCTAGCACTTAGTACTAACAGCTGGTACTTGTGACTTGAAGCAAAAAAAAAAAAGTTTCTTTACCCGTAAATCCTATACTTTGCCACCGAAAGATTCAGCAAGAAAGCAAATTGGACAAAACCTGTATAAGATAGTTGTTTTTCACATTTTAACTAGCAATGTATTATGCATTCCTCTAGCAGTTTCTCTGAAGTTTTCAAAGCAGTGAAACTGCATACACAGAATAATATTTAATACATAACCTTAATTGCTGCTGATGCAGAGTGCTTGCATGTTTTTGACATTAAGATAATGTTTTACTTGCAAAATCGATTTGGAAATTACCACAGAACAGTTAAGCACCCTTGAGAATAACTTTCCAGAGTGTATAAAATACTGCATTAAATCCAAAGCTATTTTTTAAACCTATCTTGACTTGCCTTGCTGCTGACTGATCAGTCAGCTCCTTACGTAGGTTGCTTTGATTGAAAATCCTCCTTTTGCCAAGGCAGAACTCTCTCACTGCCTCTGTTCCTGAAAACTTTTGGTCCCCTTTGACTACTACCATATGGCACAGTTGTATTGTTGTCATCCACAAATGCTGCAGAGTATTTTACTTAAAATGTTGGAAAGAGTGCTTTGATGGTGTTTGCTGCCACCTTGAGTTCTACCACGTTAATGGTGACGTTTGCACAGTCCACAGGAAAAATCACTTCATACAAATGGTGTTACATAAAAAGCCTAAAAAAAAAATACCACTTCAGGCATTACAGAAATATATCCTGCTTTGAGGTCTCAAATGAAAGTGAGAATGTATACTACAAACACATCCCAAGCTTCTCTGCTCTGGCTATTTTTCAGTGTTTGCTTGTTTTGGCGGGGAGCGAGGAATGGACAAGGTTCCTGCACAAAGAATTATGACTAACTCATGCAAGATGCCAGAGATAAAATATCTAAAAGTTAGCCCCTATGTAGGGAGCTTTTGCTTTCAAGTTGCAAAGAAATTTTGAGAGAGAGGGAGAGAGAGAGAGAGAGGGAGGGAGAGAGAGAGAGGGAGGGAGAGAGAGAGAAAGGGAGAGGGAGAGCGTGAGACAGAGAGTAGGAAATCTTGGAACAATTGCATTAGCTGTCAGCTGAAAATATGACTACCTAAACCTCATATTCTAGAGTGGAAATTATTTTAACTGAAAAACCTGTGGGGTTTTTTTCTCCTCAATTTCTTTGTGTAAATGAGAAGAGGCTTTTGTGAAAAATGTTTTAGCTGTGTTTTACTCCTGGAGAGCACAGAAGAACAAAAGTAGAACAGGAAGTTGTGGATTCCTCCTGTCTTGTGCACTATAAACTGTCCTTCCCTTCCCTAAAAAATTCCTATAGTCACATATTTTAAAATGACACGGCTATAGTTTTCAACAATAACTATTATCCACTCATACCTTACTTAGTTCAACTAAGTTGGCAGAACAAGACTTGCAGAAGCCAGAAAATGTTACTCCAGCTGGCAGTTTTTAAAACCTGCATCTCTTCAAAGAAGCTGAGAGACTGATGTATAAAACAGCAGCGCTCAAGGCACAAAGATGAAAGATAAAAGTCTTTTATGCTTTAGTGTGCATTAGAAATTGAAAAATACAAGTTTTCACTGTACTGCGGTATGACAGCATTATTATTGACATACATTTATCTAGGATGATTGCAGTATATCCAAGGGGGTTGAAATGCAACTGCCAGCAAAGAAAAAGAAGAGCAATCCAGAGATTGTGCAGTATATTTTCCACTAAAATTGGAATAAATGTGAAAGCAAATGTAAATAAGATTGAAAAAACTATTCTTTATGAAAAAGGAATTTACCAGGGATAGAAGCTTGTACAGATGAGTTTTCTATATACAGCAATTCCACTGGATGCAATCCCAATCATAAGATCTAGATTATGGAGATCCTGCAAAAGAATAATACTGTAAGAACACAGATGCAGTTTGTGTCATTCCCATGTATCTACTTAAAAATTTATCTTCAAGCTTTCTATAGTTAAATTGCTACACTTGAGGAAAAAAAATTCAATAACATATTTGAGTTTCGATTTTCGTGCATCTCTTTCCTTTGCTGTTATCTACTAGGTATTCTAAACTTTATTCATTAAAAGAAGTTGTAATGTTCATCCTACTACCCCAGATATTGTTTAAGTCAGTATCAGACTAAATTTTCAAGTCTAGTCTTATTAATTTAGCATAGAGAAGAAGTTCAAGTACTTCCAAGTAGTTCAAGATCAGTCAGATAAATGGCACAGAATTTTGTGAACTGAACAAAAATTTCCTAATTGTAAGCTGTTTAAAAAGAGAGAGGAAATAATTCCTTATTTTTTCCAAAAAGGTCTTATCAAGAAAGACTAGACAGAAGGTGATCACAATTCTGCATATGAGAGTATGTTGGAGAAATATACATGTGTACATGAATATTTGATACACTAAGTGAAATCCATTATTAACTACAACAAAAGCTGTGCATTAGCTTAACACATGCAACTGGAAAAAAAAATCAGAAATTTGCAAGCCTTTCTAGGTACTGAGATAGTCAAGAGGAAACATGTTCTTCTATATAAGCAAATACTAAAAAAAAAAAAGCAGAAAGGAAGATGCTGGATGGTCAATTTGAGTCTCAACCCAGACTGATGCTAGAAAAGTTAGAAATCTTGGCTTCCTATTTTCCCATTTCTTATGATCAATACACACTAATATGTTATTACACAAATTTCTAAACAGAGATAAATGCACACATAAATCCACATGTAATAGAAGAACTAATTGCTTAAAATATCAGGTTTGACTCAAAAGCAGTTTCAGACTGTTTTTAAAGGATTCTCTTAAAGCCTTCAGTAGCATAGCTGCTCCTCTAGATGGTACTCTGGGCTCAATTAATATACAACTTTCCTCCATGTCCAATTCCAATTTCTTTATATTAGTGAGGTATGTGTAAGAAGTAAGAATGTAACAGGCAGCATGTGCTCTGGCAGTACTGTGGAAAGTCTACAATCAACCATTTAAAAATAGTTGAACAGAAGTGTGATACAAGCACATGAATGAGCTAAGCTCAACCTAATTTGCAAAGCATAATACAGGAATCCAGAATTGACATCCCTTTATTTTAATATTTGGGAAGAACACTAAGGTATTTCAGGAGATGAACTGCATGCAATTTATCTGTTTCTGCCATGATATGACCAACCCAAAGCAGGGCAGAAAACTGTACTTTTAGCACGTAGAGCTTACTCCAGGTTCCTGCTTTTAAAAATCAATACCGTGTAGAAAAAACAGCTTTAGGACTAAAAGCTGAAAATCAACATGATTAAGCAGAAATGAAGGATTATCTAAACACTTGATAGGGATTAATTAGGCTAAACTACTCTATTTTCTCTAGAAGCTTTGTCAGAACAAAGTTCATTCCTCACCCTTCCCAGCACCAGTCCAAACCACTAATCTCTCATATTATTTGTTATTATGAATTCTCTTGTGTTAAACCTAAGAAACACAAAACCAAGATATTGAAAGAGCATAAAGAGAGAGTCTCCCAAAAGAAATATGATGTTGATGTGCAGTTATTTCCCTTTCAAAACATCTATGCTGTTAAACTGCACAACAAAGATATAATATGTATGCATTTATAAAAAAAACAGATAAGACGATAAAAGGTGCAAAGATAAAAAAGGTGCAAAGATAAAAAATTATCATGCCAGGCATCTAGCTAGTTAAGTACTGATTCAGATTTCATTTAATTTACAATTACCATCTTGAGTTTTGTAGATATGGAAATAATATTGATTCAACAAATTTCCTATCTTTGACTCTCTAAGTAAAAATGAAATATGAGTTAACAGCAGATTAATTATTGAGCAGATGAGATAGCGGTCCAGAGTCAAAAGGAGATTGGGAATTCAAGAAATATCAATATAGTTTTAAGGTATTGAATTCACTCTCCTGAGTCTCCTAACACCATTGCATTTTCTAATATTACAATTTTAGCAGTTCATATTTTTCATCAGAAAAAAAAGCAGAAGTGTTTGCAGATGAAAACTGAGCTCAAAGTTCCATGTTTAGCAAGTTGTGAAAAAGAAAGCTCACACTTAACTTCTTTTAAATATTTAATTCTGTATCATAAAACAAAACAAAACAAAAAAAACCAAAAAAAGGAAACTATATATTCTCTGCTCTTCAAGAAACATTATACAAAAGTATCCCACTCTCAACCACCAGTACAGGAGCACCAGCTCCTTTTGGCCATCAGTATAAAAGCCAGGTGTTACCTGGTTCTTCTGCCATAAACAATTTAAGAGGAATAAGATTAATTTAGTCACAAAGACCTGAACCATCATAATCCACAGAGAAAAAGACTTTCACAACGCCATGGTTTAGTTAGCCCCCGCTAAATCTGTTCTAAGCACTGGGATGTGACAAAACCGGAAGGGTTCAAGAGCAGTACTAAGTGGGGGGAGGATATCAGGAGGCACTGTAAAGACCCCTGCCAAAGCAGGGGCATGACAGAGTAGGCTCTGTGATGAAGCTGTATCAAACCTTCACTGCAGGCTTCTTACAGGCCTGCAGGGGTGTAACCAACAATATCATGTTGGCTGAGAGGTTTGTCTCATGGTGTTCCACCCAAAAAATAACTTGTAGCTTATGTTTTGGAAGTACAAAACTTCAGAGACAAGCAACTACACCCCTACTGACAACTCTCCTTCTCAACTTCTGGTCATTTACAGCTAGAGGATTTCCTGGATCGGAAGCTTCTTACACCTTTAATGGACTCCAGTGAATCATTCTTCCACTGACTGCCTAACTGCTCCTGATACCTATTTCACCTTGGGCATCCATTAAAATAGCAGTAATGCTTACAGTTCAACTGTAGCCATAAGGGAGAAGTTTCTTTACTTAAACCTGTCTCTTTCTAGCTAGACTGAAGCTCCTTAAATCTTTTACTACCAAAGCAATAAAACAAAAGTAAAAAATAAAAAATTGTTGGCTATTCACATTCTCCACGCTTTTCACCTGCTACAGAAGGCTTTTCCTTAAAATATTCATGATTTTTATCCTTCTCTGTAGTTTTCTTTTTCCATTACCCACTTTGAGATAAGGAAGAGAGAGGAAGAATGAAGCTCAACATTCAAATTATATCAAAACTCAATTTTAAAAGTGGCATGATATTTTCTGTTTTGCTTTCTATTTCTTTCCTTGCAGCTTCTAAGTGTCTAGATATCCAGTTCAAGTGCTAGAAAAAACAGATCACTTCAAATGCTTCATTCTTCAAATAAATTGAATAGTGATAAAAAATATTATTTTGAATTGAAACAGTAGCAAGATGGTCTGCAGTGAAATTTCACTGAAATTGTCTGAATCCAGTCTATCTTCGCTACTTGGCACTGGTATGACCACTGCTAACATCCTACAGGCTGTTCAGTGGCCTGCAGCTCAGGAAGGATAACGAAAGTTGGAAGAGCTTTCAGAGACAGCATTCTGTGAATATTAAGAGAATAGTGAAACTCTTGGAACTTAAGTTGGCTTATCAAAACACTAGGCTCCAACAGAAGTCGAAAGGCAAGCAGTCAATCAAGTTAAGCGCATATAGTGAAGTCTCTCAAGTGTAACAGTAAAGGGTTCTTCAATAAAGCAGAAAGATGACAGATGGACTGACAGTGTAGCCACACAAAGTCAGATTTAATATGATCACTTCAATTATTTCCTTTCCTTTCTACTTTTCTCCATTCCCAAAAAAAGCCTCTACTCTTTGAGCATTGCATTTCATGAATATGAATGTAATTACAGTGGCTTCATACAGGAGTACTTTAGGAATTCCTAGAAATCTAATGCAATACTCACTCATTTGTGGCACAAAGAAAAACAAGAAGAAAATACCATGCCGAAGGAACCAAATTACTTATTCTATTCCTTCCTTATCATTAGAGAAATTTATGAATTTTTCATTAAAATTCTCAGTGTCATGATTATTAAAAAAACTCAGAAAAATATTAAGAAAACATTTTAAGAAAATTAAGAAAAATTAAGTCATTAAGAAAAAAAATTGTAATTTTCATCTAGAAAATCAATTATCCGCAGTACACTTCCTTTAGTTTTTATACTACAAGCCCTAAGCCAAAATAATTTACTATTACATAGACGCACAAATGGTAACTTGTACACTAGGATGCAAATTAAAAGAAGTATTTTGGAGATTCACTTCAGACAAATCGTGTAATCAAAAAATTAAATACCAGTAGCCAGTGAAATACTAGGACATGTTTCTTATCAATGCACACCCTGTATCTGAAAGATTTAAAATAATTTTTTAGTGGTTATCTCTCAAGGTGTTAAATACTGCTTAGATTTATCCTGGAATCAGGGAATACAGAAAATGTTTTTTAGAAAAATCTCTGTATTCTTAACACTTAAGAAAATAGTGTTAGAAATTCTCTTAAAACACCTGCCAACTAACAGCATAAACAGAGCATTCATTTTCTTTCATGCTAATACATTCAGAAACCTTAGTAAAACTATTAAGTTAAATATATTGCAGTAATGAAATAGTTTATCTTAAAAAATACATTGTTACACTTTCAATGAGCACTAGCTTATTTGGTTGAAATTCCAGCACCTTTGATATACAGAAGTTATTGAAAAATTACCCAACTCTAATTAAAAATAACACATGATAAAGACAATACTTATATACTACTTTTTTTTTTAACTGCTATTAAGTTTATGGAAAAAAAAAAGAATCTAAATTTATTTTCCAAGGGAAAAATTACAATGTAAACATACTCTACCACTGTGCAATTCCACTCCATAGAATTCAAGTGTTCGTGCTATATTTATATAGCAGGACTCTGCTTCAGATTGCTTGAGGCCACTAAAAGAGGGGAATAAAATAATAAATATGAACCACAGACAAGTCAAAAGTAAAAGATATGATATCGTATCTATTCCAAATGCATCAATCAGAAGAATTACACAGCCCAGTGTGTGAGAAATAAACCTCATTAACTAGTGCCATGAGTTCTTCACTGGTGAAGGCCCTCCTAAGGTACTCTCAAAAAATTGAGGAAATTATACACAATGTTATTAACTTAGCCATTCTGGACCAGCTCTTTTTAGTAAAATTATTTGTGTTTGTTATGTTCAAGGGGATGAGGAAACCCTTGCCCTATAAAAGCATCTTTAAAGATGTATCTGTAAATATTCTATATTGCATAGTCTCTCAGAAGGAGGTCATTCAGAAGAAAGATTAGAAGCAGGAATGTACTAATAAATTAAAGGGGAGAAAGCAGATTAAAAGTTAAAGTTCTGAAACTCACTGAGGAAAAGCCATCCGAGTTTACCTACAATCTCTTAGTCCTAAAATACTTTTTTCTCCTGCTGCTAAGACATACAAGGATTTGACCTTCTGATCTTCTAGAAAGCTTCTACAAGTGCAGGCAAGAACAACTTTTTGCTAGGTGAGCTTCCAACACAGCATGCATAAAATTACGTTGATCAAATGCACTTAAGGTACAACCTTCAAAAAGCTGACATGACACTGTGTTATGTTAAGAAGTCCAGCTACAAAGGCATTCCACGTGAGGCAGCAATTCTCATTTTTGAAAGGGGCTTTAATTCAAAAGGCTGGTATCTAGTACTTCCAATTAATACCCATCTTTTTAAATGAAAAGCCATCAAAATACTATGCCCTGAAACAGACACTCTAGGAAATATTATCTCATGCTCCAGGAAACTGAAAGTTACTGTGAACTGGAATGCCATAGTCAATGTGGCTTGAGGATGTCACAATATTGGGAAAAAAAAGAGCAAAGACAAAAAAAAGAACTGTTTGTCACAATCCTGAGCTAAACTGCTTTTTCAGATCTACACCTACGCCAACTACTGTCAACTTGATTTTGAAAAACTGGATCTCTTATCTCTTTCACTGTGTTAGAAGACTACAGAAAAAAACCCAAAGCTAAATGACCATTTTACTATGCAACAGGATGCTGAATATGTTTGCAAGAGTACATTATTTCCATTTAAAAAAATTTGATCAAGAACTTTGTTCAGAAAGTCTATTGCATACCAACAAGATACACCTGCAAATGTTAATTCTTGGTGTGCCTACTCCATCTACACCAGACCAGTCATGCCTTCTCTGTGGAGGGCCAACAAGTATCTCAGCACAGGCTTAGGTTTTTCACTCATTGTTGTTACACCCTCCTACTCAATTAGAGGTGAAACGAAACCTTCAGGTCCCTAAGCAGATGGTAGTTATTCAGTGAGATAAATAGGCAAGAGGAAACTGGTCTTGATGTCCCAGTTTTTGGAGTTGTTGATACCCAAGGACTAACGAGCCTCATCTGGAATATAAGCAACCTATTTAGTTTCAAATACATCCTTCTCCTCAAACTGATGGCAGTACCTAGTAAGCACTATGAAAACCTTACCAATTTGGACAGTATCTGCATCCTAAGATCTCAGGCTGCTAGAACTTTTTTAGCTCACTAAGCTAAAAAACAGTATGAAAACCACATTGGAACAAACTACATAAAGAAAAATCCCCCTATGGATTTAGGGATGAACACAGAAGGAAAGGTTCTGAAGCTATACCAATTCAGTATGACAACAGTGATATGGACATGTTCAGAGAACTACTTCCTCAGAGTTTACTAAGCAACTTAAAACCTAGGTAAAAAAACCCCTTGCACTGAGTTACAACACACCAGACATAACATGGCTTCTCAAGTCTGTACTGTATTTCAGCAATTCAGGCCTTTTACTTTGTGAAAGTTTCCCAAAGGATAGACACTAAAGAATAAGAAAGGATAGATGTTCATAGGGTTGGCTTCAAAATCCTGTAATCTACAAACACCAATTTCAAAGGTATAAAAATTTACAAATAACCTATACGGTCTACAGCAATTACTTATTCCAGATCAGCAGAAATCTAGTTCCAAAGAAACAATATTCTCCTCTCTCTCCCTTTCCATCTTTCCTTCCCAGAAGCCCTGGTGAACACCAGAACCGTTCTTCAAGTCAAGTATGTCCTTGGCACTGATCTAGACAAATTCATGTCTCAGACATAAGTGTGCCCTACGAGTGCCAAAGGAGTATGAAAGAAATACAGCCAGGATAAAGAGTAATTTATCTGCATCTCCTTGCACTCTGAAGTAATTAGGCCCGAAGAGCTAAGTTTCAAAAAAGGCATTAAAACAATAAAGAAGCAATTTTTCCAGTTCCGTCTATTAAATGTTTCTATTCAGGACTTGAATTACCAACACCTATCTTAATTTCAATAGAGCTGTTAAACTTCTCACCATCAAGGCTTCACTCTACCAAAGACACACAATGAAAGCACTGCTTTCACTGAAAGTATCCACAAAAAAAAAACCAAGCAGTCTTTCCAACAGACTCAACCATACATTAGTCAGGATCAATGGTTAACTTCTGGTCTTTCCCCTGCAGGGCATAACCAGTTTTATATCCCTTGCTACGATAACACTAAACACATGAGCTCAACCCAACCACTTCAAGACTCTTCAGAAACGACCCTCAGTGGTCTCCAAGATGATTGCTTCCTAAAGACAAGCAGATGTATTTATTCCTGTCTACAAGTCCCCCTCTAAAAACTACTGAGCCTACTGGAAACTGCAAATTAATTTGGAAGGAGTAGAGGTATCAGCTGTTGTGCTCCTGAACATGAACTGCTAGGAAAGCAGTCCTGATTAGTACCTACAAGAGAAGGGACAGCTGCAGCTAAGAGTTCAATGGTTCTCTCTCTTTTGCCCCACAAATGACAATGCATGTTCCGGACTGCTAGGGAGCACATGTGAAGTTCAGAACGTCTCACTACACCCATTAGAAGTAAAGAAACATGAGGGAGAGATAAGAGTACTGAAAGATGAGAAAAAAAGAGCTGAGGGACATTAGGAGGAGATGAAAATGGAAATATTTCAGTGTATAAATCAAAGAAACTAAGAGAGCAGGGAATTAGCTCTGCTGCAGTTAAAATACAGACAGAAAAACAAGTCCATGGAGATTTGGATTTCATTTGCTCACAGTATCTCAGATTGGCATATTTGCATTCAGCTTGCAAGTATCTGATCAACACCACTAATTCTAAAGCTGCAGTCTTACAAGAGACAAATCAGCAGGGTCACAAAAAATAATTAGCAGTGCACTGACTGGAATAATCTGTTGCAGCCTTTATATTACACTGAGGGGAGTGGCGAGAAAGCACAATGTTAATTGAAGTGTTTTATGGTTATGGTGTTTATTGGAGGGGAGTTTCCACTTATATAGACAAAAAAAACTATAGAATTTGAAAAATGATCAAATGTCTTTGATTCAGAAAACCCCTCAAACATCTAGTAGAGTGTTCTAGATTATTGCCATTAATAATGTATAAGGCTAACTGATCTACTGGAGGTTATAACTAGGAACTTATTTAAATGTTTCAACACATTAACATCATATTCTGAATATAATTAGTCTAGCACCTACATGATAAACCCAAGTATTTCCTTTAGTATAGGCTGTATGAAAGATAGCTGGCTGAAACTAGTACTGAAACTACTAAGAACTTGAGTTACAAAAGAGACTTCTTTTTTTATTTAAAAAATGAAGCGGTGAGAGAGAACTAAAAGTTCACATTACCTGTGTTGCTCATGTAGCGTTTCTACTTTGGTAAGAAAATCTTTGTTCTGCTCTGGTATAAAGCTGTAATTTGACAGATACCCTGAACAATGCACTGAAGCATTATAGTCTCCAAGTTGTGCTGTTAGGAAACAAGAAACACATATAAAAAGTTTTTAGAGTTAATTGATTATTGTTTAGAAGAAATTCCTTCTCATTAAAACACGTACACATTTGGAGAAATGCAGGAATTATGAACTATTTCCCAACAGGCAAGCAGAGTAGAACAGGGAACTATGTGACATCAGTGAAGAAAGACTTTTTCAAAACACACTTACCATAACAATCATGTCAGGCACTGAATGACTCAGTACTTTATTTAGTGACCTATAAAGGCCCCCATTTGCAACACAATCTGTACCACCACCAGACAGGCATTACATGCTGTGTCAGCACAGACGTGCAGTACTGTAACATTAGACAACACCAAATTGCTTCACTAAGAGATGGCAAAAGATGTCAATTTGATCCACATTTACTTGATTATAATACATTAGAAGTCTTCAACGAGATCTGTCACTTAGAAAGTATCTACTCTTCACAGAGTCAGGTAGAAATTGTTCAACTACCAACGTTGGTGCTGTCCTGGAAATTCAACTGTCAATCCTGCCTCAGCTGAACGTGAGTTACTTAACAGAGCATGTGAAATAACTGCTGATTTACACATAAAATTAAAGAGCCGTTACAAAAAATAAATTTATGTTTACAGCCAAAAAGAAATTCCCTAAAACTTTATTCCATTAAGAATGATACTAATTAGTAGATATTTTCAAACAGTTACTAAATAAAAAGCTAATTTTTATCCACAGTCAGTGGCACATCTGAAAAGAAACGAATGTAAACCATTTGTTTATAGACTCAGTCTGCGTAAGTTTTCTTTAAAACCTAGGTCAGCATAAATTTACACCCTGGAAAACATACACAAACCTTATAGTTGTAACGAAGCAGCAAGGTTTGGGGCAGCAAGGAGACTGTTTCAAACCAATTACTTGTTTATTTGCCACCTAGTTTCAATTAAACAGGTAATTCAAACCTCATATTTCCTGAAATCTGTGTTTTGATTAAACAGTCACAGATGAAACCCCAGAAAAGATAGTATGTATGTATAAACAAATCACTATAACTTGTACTAGTCTTCTTTTTAGTAAGGAGCACGAAATAGTGATTATGAAGCCTTAAAGTTTTCCAGAAGTTATTTGTTAGATTTCAAAATTAACACAACAGAAAGTAATTGATAGACTGCAAACAATTCAGCATAGAAAGACCCTCAACTAAATCAAAGTTCAAGAGCACAATATTACGAATAATATTATTAACGTTATTTTCCAGAAAACTGAAAAAAAAATACAAAAGAGGTATTTAAATTAGTCAAATTGAGGGGCAAGGAAGGCACATCAGAAATAACTTACACCTACAGTAACTATGGAGGATCTGTAATGCAGGGGATAACTAATATTTCCCACTTATATATTCAAACAACATGATTTACATGGCACAGAAAACAGAACTACTGTGATACAAAACAATTCCCAGGCAAATGCAGTCAAAGGCTAATATAGCTGCACACCTAACTGTCAGCATCAAGGGAAATATTTAAATAAAAAAGGGAATGATTAACAGTAAGCAATTTACTTTGAATGCAGATGTTTCTGCAATGCTTAGTTCCTTCTTTTTAAATGTAGCTTGAACTTCAAATTAGTTAGCAAAGTGGCAGTGAAAGGACTAAGTATTTACCATTAGAACCAAAATGCAAATTTGAACATTTCTGTCAAATAATATTAGAAGAAGAAAATAAAACCAACAAAAAACTAACAACAGAAAAACCCAACCAAGACGGAAGATTCGTTAAGTATCACAAGAAACAGAAATAATTTTTAGTAATATCTATAAATTAACAAAAGTCCAAGTCAGCCTAGGTTAAGACTAAGGCAACAACAATAAAAGCAAAAATTAAAAACTTTTGGAACAAAGTAGTATGTTAATAACAGTGAAACTATATACATTTTTAAGGTTTGTTGCAGCTGGTTTGAATTACAATTTTATCACTGGGAGAAAACCAGATTGCCAGGAATAAGATAATGTAGTTTTCCAGTTCAATTTTATTTTCAATAGGAAAAGATACTTTTACTGTATTTTCTAAGGAGGACAACTGTAGTTCCTTCATACATTCCGAGGTTGGAGCTTTTTTCTCATCTTCCAAATATGGAGGCTACTCCGGATTTTTTTCCCTCTTTTTCCTAGCTACCTGAGGCCATGCCAACAAGGGCAATTTAGCTTCTCCAATTCCTGAGCCAACGCTCACAGTAGAAGAGAAATATCTTGAAAGACTAATGATCTTGTGCAAGATTTCATTTTCCAAGTAGGAGAAAAAAGTTAGGGCATATCAAGATGTCAGTAAGAAAAAGTAACCCATGATGTTTCTCTTCACTGGATTTCTCCAGAAGCGAGAAGAGGGGCAGGAAATATTAAAGACCTATTTCTAATCTGAGGTTCTCCTGACGTAGTTTCTGCTCTGATCACGAGTCAGCACACACTGACTCAATGAAGATAAAGTTACAGTATAAAAATAAGCATATTTTTACCTTTCTCCATTCCAGACTACTGTTGCTCTCAAATTTATTACAACTGGCAAACAATATAGAGAAAAATGAGAGAAAATGGAACCAAAGATGAGCCAGAAGATGAACAGACAAAAATCTGCTATTTGAATATCAGATTATTGTATTTTTAGAGTTCTATATCCAATAAGAAAGGCTTTAAAGAAAGGAACATGATGACCCATTCACTTAGAAGGCCATATTCAATTTAAAATTCCTTTTTAATTCCTAGTAAAAGAAGAGTGCAATAGCCAGGTAGCCATGTTGACATACAAAAACACTAGTTCTATAAACTTTCAATACAATAAGTTTATAAATGCTTGAAACCCAAAAAAGAGTCTTGAGATCATATATTTACAGAGCATATGATATGCCCATGACATATTGAAGCCTAAGCAAGCCAAATATTCTTCAGACTTTTAAAAAAAAATAATTTGTTCCGTTAGAACATTATGGTGCGTGTACATTTTTGTCTCTTTCTCCTAGCAGCTGAAAGATGGTGCAGGAAAGCACCAAAGAAAAAGACTAACTAAAATTTTTTAAAAGTACACATTTTAATAAAATTATGATACAGAAGAAGGGAAGACAAGGAAACAATTGCATTTATGTAGCACTGATAAATTTAAATAAGAATTCTACAGGTACACATGCATCTTTCCTAGAAAGAGAAGCTTGAGTACCAGATATATTTCTGCACTTAAGAAGAAAAGAAAATGGTAAAAAAGAGAGCTTTATAGAGGGAACATCTGACACATATGGAAGCAAAATAAAAGCCATTGATGCCAACAGCTCTTACAGTAATTACTGAGGCTTCATTAGTATAGTGGTTTCTTGCAAGAAATCATTGGTATATCAGCTTATACATTAGGACACAGTATCACTGATCTCATTTCTGTCCTACATAGCCCCAAGAGGAGGGTGTAAGAAAGACAGAGTCAGACTCTTTGAGTTGCAAACCAAAAGGAAGACAGACAACAGAAATTTCAGCACTGGAAAAGCAAAACTGAACTGGACAGGCTCTGAGTAACTTGATTTGACTTTGAAGAAGCCTCTTCTAAGCCAAAGTTCTCTGTGCTTTTTACTTACATGAAATTGTTTTTGACATCCAAGTTTTCTACTACATGATCATAATAATTGTTTGGTTTAAGTTTCAGAAATTAGTTTTGTTGTTGGTTTTAAATGCCAACAGTACCAAAATACCACCTTTCAATCTGGCCCAAATTCTACAGGCAGCTCTAGAAAACATACTATAGAAAAGATAAGTTTTAAGCTTTGTGTAACTTTAAGGGTGATTGACTTCTACTTCCCCTGTGTGTGATATCCTTCAAGGTGCAGATGACACACTGATCTCCAATTCTACAGAAGAAAAGTGGGTCTCCCATTCTACAGACTTTGCTTGTAAATAATAAAAAAAATTGTATACAAAGGAATAGCATCAGAACCTATTTCTGCATATGGGCATTTCAAGTAACTACAGATATGAGAAGTGAAATGTATGAATGGCTCTTTGACTAACCATGATGAGAAAACAGTTATAGATAATATGGACAAATGAGTCCAAAGAAATGCATACAAAAGCTAGTCTTTGAAAACTGGTTTAACATCAACTTTCTATAGACCTTAAAAATGCACCAGAAAAGAATCAAGTAGTTTCACATTGAATTTGTAACTTTTTTGCAAGTTTAATATTTTAGGTCACAAGAATAAAGCGCAAAAGTGAACTGAATTGCCTGTTTTTAAGAGGATAACTGCATATGAAGATCAGATTCCCAGGGGAACAGAAAATAACCAAACAGGACAAGCCTAGCACATAAATTGCAAAACTCCTCAGGTATAAAACTGCAATCCAGGATTAAAACCTAGTTAGGACCACATGACTGGCCTCCAAATCAGGACAGCAATGACTCACATTATGAGATGAGGACGAATGTAGGCTAATGATAAATTTATCTTCATATGAACACCGAGATAAAAAAGAAAAAGATATTTATTCTATAGTTTAATCACATTTTAAGTGATCGCCTCTTGGTCCAAGAAGAGAACAGAAGAAAGATGAACTTCATAGCATAAACTAAAGCAGTTACTGTTTCTCAACAGTAACTACAAAGTATTCAGGTATTAAAATGCTTCTGGAATCAGAAAATAATCTGTTACAGCAGAATTCAGTTTCAAAAAACCAACACAAAAATGTAGATACTTATTAAAGAGAGACTAAAAAGGTCCATTGAAATGAGCAAAAAGGCACCATGTTGAAAATGGTTTTCAGAGAGAAATTCCTGAAAGGACCAGAACCCTCATAAGTGAACGTTGAGAGAAGAAAAGGTACTTCATCAGGTTGGAACCTGTCTCCAAATAAGGATGAGAACAGGAACACTAACCCACTCAGCTACTAAGTAATTGTGATGTCCCTACTGGACAAGCAGAACTCGCTATCATGTGAGTAAAACTAACTTGTTTTGTAAAAGGAAATAATGCTTCACACTCAAGAGCCCTTACAAAATGTTCAGCCTAGGCATGACTGTAAATAGCTGCTTATGGCCACTTACAACAGCTGGCCATTTTGTGGTAAGACAGAATGAGAAATTAGGCATTAATAAAAACAAAGGAACATTTGTAGGGAAAAAAAAAAAAAGAAAACCATGTATACACAATGGTAGTCTCCAAGTTATTTACCACTCCAGAATGAAAAATGAGCCAGTCATTGTAATGCCTTTTATTAAAAGAACTAAAAAATAGAAATCAGCAGCTCAAAACACAGACACAGTTAAACAATACAAAAAAACACCCACAAGGAAGAAACAAATTAGAAACTATAAATTATACTGAGTTGCTGTTTCTGCATCTCAAATACAACATGTACTTCAGAAACCATACAGCCACAATCAAAAAAAGTATTGAGAAAAGCAAAGTATAATCCAAAGAGGGTTAATTTTGAAAAAGTATTGGGATTAACACCCAAAACATTCAGAGGTTTTGCAGAGCTGATGTATCTGATCCTCTGTCATATAGGTTGTCTCTCAGCATTCACCATCACTCATCTAGAATCACAAAATCATTTTGGTTGGACAAGACCTCTAACACCATCAAGTACCACCTAGCACTGTCAAGCCCACCACTAAACCATGTCCCTCAGTGCCACATCTACAGGTTTTTTAAATACCTCCCAGGATGGTGATTCTACCACTTCCCTGGACATTCTGTTCCAAAGCCTGACAACTCATTTGGTGGAGAAAATTTCCCTAATATAGAACCTAAAGCTTCCATGGTGCAACTTGAGACCATTATAACGAGTTTAATACTGTGCTACATGGACCTCGATCCTGCGAAACTCTTCTTTACTCCTGTTTAGTTACATTACACAAAAATATTTAATCCACCTTAAAATTACAGAAAAACAGTACCAAGTCTACTTGCACTGCAAGAAAGTCAGCTCCTTCAGCTACAGCACTGGCCAATATCCCAGGCTGGGGTTCTCTACGCTGAAGATTACAGCACTGTCCCTTGTTTTGAAGTGTTACAGATTCAAAAAATTATTTGTGGCTTAATGGAAGACCATCACATAAACAATACCTGAAGCAATAATCTCCTAAGTGGTCTCTGTATTGCCCGGAACTATAAAATATAAGTGAGGAAAACCAGCCCAAAAGAGTTGGAAAGCTGCTGCATATAAACAGTCACGAAACTCTTAGAAGATCTGTTGTACAGAGAGGTTAGCAAGCTCAGGAGCAGCAATCTAGACTAGTGAACCATGTCAAAGAAAATGGGAGTGTATGTCAATTAATCTCTCCAAGCAGATTCTTGTACTGGGAGTTCCATCACCATCCCACAGATAACACTGGCACTGCTGATGACAGATACTGTAAGATATGATAAAAGGCACCTGTGACTGAACAGCATTGATGCAGGCTTCAGAAGAACAGATGTGACATTCACACAATACTCAGACTACTCAACACACCCAGTAAACAATTTCAAACACTGGAAATTCAGCTCAAAGTTCTCTTTATTCACCCAGTCTGATTTTGATTCTGAGACATAAGGGTTAAAGATGATCTGGAAAGTAGCAGAAACCTGTCTGGTCTATAAGCAAAACTCTCATCTTACATGATGTCACTCTGAGCACTATTTGACTTCAAGAAAGCATGGTGGGGAGCACACACAGAGAAAATCCCCTAATGCTAACCATGAAAAGAGGGAGGTCTCCATAAATTGGGAAATCTGAGGTTTCAACCTAATGTCTATAAAAAGAAAAAGAGGCAAAATGAAGGTTAGAAGAAAGAGTAAGGCAAAAAAGAATGTTGATGGGGGAATTATGTGGTGTGACTCTTGCTGTGGAGCTGCTGTTGATGTTCCTCTAAATCTTGTGGCCCACCTCTTCCTCTGGAATCTCAGCCTTCTGGCAGTCCCAAAATTCTAACTCTCTTATCCTCGTTCCTGAGAGGCTTGCACTCTAAATTCAGCTTTCCTTGACTCCTCACCCTCAGCAGCCTTCCTCTCCTCAGAAGAGGTTTAAGACCATTTGAATCCCAAGCAGCCAGTCAACTCCTTTCTAACAAACTCCCAGAGACAGACAGCAGTGTGCTAGAGAAAATTCCTGGCTCTCAAAGCAGAGCTGAGAGAGGAACAATGTCACAAGAGAAAAGAGCAACTGATGCTTAGGAAAAAGCAAGCTTAGGAGCATTCAAACATCTTTGTTGGCTTTATTGCTGTGCTTCAGATTCAAGTCCCAACTCAGCAAGGGATTTATTAACATAAGAGCATATTCTTACAAAACCCATCGAGTTCTTACATACCAGTAGCTAGTCATTTAAATAGTGGCCTAGAAATGGTAATTTACTACCTGAAGTGATAGAAAACAAGTGGTGCTAAATCAGCTTTGTGACATTTTAAATAAAAAAAGTAATAGACACACTGTATAGGTTTCCTTATTTTAATTTTATAGATATACAACATTCCCATCTTACACTAGTAAAAATGTATGACTTATCATTAGATTTGCCAGTATGAGAGTATCCTTTTGACTTCACAATTATGAAATTATTTGAAACGCATCTTAACAAGTTCTCCTTAAAAAAAAAAAAATTCAAAATCCACTGATCGTTTTGTCACAAAGCACATTACTGACAACACACCAACAACCTATTCCTGAAGTGTCTGAACTGTGTTCGCAATCAGGTGCGGTCACATGTTATTTAGACACAGTATTCACACCCACTTGCATTCCCCTGTAACTCAGCACACCAGGCTACCCAGGGTGTGCTGCAGCAGTGCAGAGGGATGTGTCAGAGCTTCCTTTCAGAACCACAGTGCTGAACCCAGATGCCTGTGCAAAGGGCAGCACAGAAAGGCAGCATTCCAGCGGCACAAGAGCTATCACCAAATCTGTCCCTTTGCAAAACTCAGCCAACGCCTGTGAAGGTCAACCATACAACCAGTGCATGTGAAAACTATAGTCAAGAAGCAAGAGCAGAAGAATGAAACACCAGACTTCATACACAATGGAAGACAACTGCTTCAGCCCTCCCGTCAGTGACAACTGGTACACCTTTGAAATAACCAACCCACAAGGTTGTCAGACAACAATGATTCCCCTTCTGGAAGTTACGGAAAGAGAGAGCAGCCTGAAAGCCACCAAGACGTGGCAGTAAACAGCTCAGGCAGAACTGATTCATGGCAACTTCAGATAGAGGATTTTTCACAAGCAGCTACCTCATATCCAAGAACTTCAACTCTCCTTACTAAGTACTATTAGAAATTAAAACACTAATAGAAAACTATTTAAAACAATTTAAGTTGACAGGGATCCCAGTAAACATGACTCAATAAGGAGACTGACACCCTCAGATTTCAGAAAGTCTTTCCTATGCCATCTTTAAGCAAACAGCAACAACCTGGTAGCAAAGAAAACCCCCTTTCTATTTTTTTCTTTAAGGGAATACATCTTTCAATTACATGTTTCATTCTTTACCAATGCAGAGAATAAATATTGGTATCATACAAACAGCAACAGGAAGGACCACAGCTAGCAAAAAAGGAAAGGTTAGTTTTGGTTTGGGTTTTTCCATGCTTTTGGGTTTTTTAACTAAAAAAGAAGAAGAAACCAAAAAAACCCCACTACCTGGCAATAGCAGCACTAGCATGAGTTAGAAAAACCAGGCAAATAGCTCAATAGAAAATTCCAGAATCCACCATAAAAGAGAAAGATTAAAACACACTAGCACACTTTGACAATCTTACTGGCCTTCTATCTTTTTCCTTTAGTACAGATAACTGCATTAGGAGGTATCCTAGACCAAGCACTAAAAAGGGAACACTCCTAAAACTGAAGGGGAAACAGGAACTTCTTTGGGATTTGGGGTACACTAGATATGGCATGATTAATGTTACTTTGTGATAAAATATTTGCATTCTGCAGTCTTTGCATTCTTGAGCTTCAGCACAATTGGATCAGCAATAATACATTTAGCAATTCTAATGGTTCAAAGAGTTTCAGCCTTCAAGTGCCCTTACTGGGCCTCAGGAACACCAGAGCAGGATGCATTTCATTTGGCAACAAAATTGGGACTGCCACCTACTATGGAAAATGTTTCTGGTTTCAATTGTTCTTACTAAGCTTGAATGTGAGTACAGTTCCATTTCATAAAAGAGTGTAATATATCACATGCTTAAACATAAAAGTGAATGCTTTACAGACACTTAGGATTTTAATAGATACTAAGAGTTTATCACATTCTTCTTTGAAAACCACATTTTAATTACATAGCTCAGTCCTTATTTCAAACAAAAATTACCTCAGCCATTTCTGTGAGCCTTGTTAGCCTTTCCATAAAAGAAATGAGATTCAGCCAAATAATTACACAACTGTTCTAGCATACTTTCCTCTGACTATTTTTCCAAATATGCAAACTCCACTAAACCCTCAACCTGTTTTTTTTCTTTATTTGTTTAATGAGAAAGGTCTTCTTCTAGCTGTTTTTTACTATCTGTTGAGGATGCTTGTGAGGCATTGGATCAGGCTCCATTTTGATTTTCCTACAGAAGATCTTTTTCTATCGTCATCATTTGAATTTTTTTTCCAGTTGCAGGCAGCTGAGAAGGATATAAGTTCTTATATGTAGAGCCACCTTAAATGCATTGAAAAGGGCCAGTTCTACATAACTAACAAACCAACTTCCATGAAACAAACACTATATAAAAGCACTAGTTTCTTAATCATGAGTTTACCTTCCTCTTAACTGTTCTCTAGATGACCACTTATTCCCCTGCAATGCTTCCTCACAGCTATTGTAACACACAGTAAGTTTAATTAAGCTTTGTTTCCAATGACAATGCAAACCTGATTTTTTTGTCAGCAGAACAAGCACATAAATAAGAACAATATTATTCTGGTATCAACCTTTTTTTATTTGACAGGCCTAACAAGTGTGCTTTTTCTGTTTAGACTGTCTGGAGGCTGCTTTAATAACCTGCACCTGCTTGTTGAATACTCTGCACAAATAGATAAAGAAAGAAATTTCTCCTGGTTTTTCAGAGCCGAACAGCAGAGAAGGTAGTTGGTCAAACGTATTTATTAACAAAATAATGATTATTACTTACATTGTACTGCATATGATGCCAGGACAACAGCAGAATTAATGGGGCATGACAACCTGGAAAGGAGAGGAAATAGTTTTATTTAGACATAGGCTATATAAATGTCTTATTAAAAATGTCTCTGCAATTAGTTCAGTAAGCAAAGACTCATTTATCTTCAAAGACTATCTGATTTTTCTTACTAAGTTTGATTGTTAAAGCACAGTACAACTGGACATTAAACAGCCTCTTAAGTGAGTGGAAGTAACTAATCCTAAAAGGACATGCTCAAATTCTTGCTGGATGCTTATTCAGGAAAGAAAAAGGAGAAGAGATTTTTACGGGGCTCTGGATACTACTTTAATAGCTGCATTCTGGTGTATTTAAAACTAGACACAAACACTAAAATTAGACAAATGCCAAGCACAAAGACAGCTCTGATCTTATGACCAAAACTTCCATAAAAAGAAAATGTCAACACCTAAAGACAACTTATATTTGGCAGCAAATACTTGAATCATCTTTTTCCATATTTTTTTTAAATGTACAGAAACACAGAAATCACAGCCAAAGAAACCACTGGGTATATACCCACTGTAGAGGTAATATAGCCCTGAAATCACAGGAAACGACAGCATGAACTGCCCTTTGCTGCTCCCTCCTGATTACTGCACTAGGCAGCAGGTCCCCAGACTTGGAATTCCATGCCTGGCACGCCAAGCCTTGCATAAATACCTCTGCAGTTGACATTGTGCCTGTTGACACACAGCATCTCCTACAGCTCGTTCACAACAGGCTTCTAAACTGTTCTTAGTAAGTGAGCTATGTGAAAATTTTTAACATTTCCTAGCAATTTGATTTTCCTTTAAAACAATGTTTCACAAGGCACATTTTTACAGCAACAATACCCTCAGAAATAGACCTTTTTATTTCATTTTGAGAAGAAATATAGAAAAATTGAAGATTCTTCTTATTACCTTCCTTCTGCAATATCAGTCTTCAATTGCAGAAAGAATAAGTGCCTAGAAAAGATGTTTTTGGGAAAAACAAATGAACATTTATTTTAAAATGGCATGGTTCACATGGCTACATATATTAGATTTCCCAGCAAACTATCCAAACAGATTCATAAATATTAGTGGCGTTTACAAAAAAGCAATCACACACCCACTCAGTCTCATAACAGTTTTAAGGATATTTGGCAGTCTGTACTGCAGCTCCAGGACCACAGTATTAATGTTGCAATTGACACTACAAAACCCAAACCACGACAGAATTGGGCTCTTTTTCTCCCTGGAACACTCATTTTGAATGCAACTTAAAAAAAAAAAAAAAAAGGGGCAAAACATCCCAAATCTGAATGAAGGTAAACTGTGACAGTCTATCTTGGAAATACTCAATGGAGGATGAGACATTTCTCTACCAGCATATGCAGGCAAAAAGCTCTTAAAACAATTCTCCACTGCAGTTCAGTCTTGCTCTTTTTAGTGTGTTTGACAATGTTAGTTTATAGTGATACTGAGGAGTTGGGATGTGAAGAATATCCATAAAGAGCAGATCTCAGAATAATTTCAGATTTAAGCTGCCTAATGTCTTGAAACTGCATTACTAACAAATACCAAAACAGGTCAATAGCTAAATTTTCTACAAGAAATATCATTTCATATGTTGCACTATTTATATTCTCAAGACACTGAAATGAGTAAGCAATGAAAATGCTACAGAAATGCCAGATTAATGGGTGCCTTCAAATTCTAAATTCCAAATCACAGGCACTGAACAAGTATTCAATTAAAATCTTGTGACAAATTAACTGAAAATTGATTATAATTCATGTACCACATCACCCCAAAAACTCAGAAATAGGTTATAAAAGAAAAATTTAAAGGTCTACTGTAAACTGAAGCATATAGATCTTTGCATGTTACAAGTAATGGGCAAATTAGAAAACAAGAACTGTTATCTGTTCTTCCTGGAACAAAATAAACCCCACCCTCCCACACCCTTGACATTAAATCTACTACACATGTTCAAAACTGACTCAGTGTTGATACAAAACTTCTAAGATAGATAGACCTAGGATATGCAGACTCAAAAAAAAAAAATCAAAGTGCAAACAAACCTATTTTTAAACTTACATCTTTGTACTAGCTTATAGTCAGGCTGTATTTTGGAGTTGTAGGCTGCGTATATCAGAAACCAGTATGGCATCAAGCAGTCCATTCTAAACACATTCAATACAAGTTTTACAAAGTTACCTATGTAATAAAGCATAGTTTGCCAAGCTGCAGACATGGGAAATGAGGGCTTTACACATTCCTTGTTAATAGAAGCAAACATCAAACAGAAGTTACCTGGTTTGTTCTTGCTGAAGTGTGTTAGGATCAGGTATAAAAAACCTTACACGAAAATGAAGGGTGCAGGGAAAGCCTCCTGCAATATTTTAGAAGAACAAATCAATTTTTAGTTTAAAACAGAATGAGCCTAATGTCTTCATTTCTGTATTTACAGAAGAATTACATGAACCATCACATAGAAATCTCATGTACTTTTCTCATGAAACTAAAAGAAACCATGAGAAGTCTCTCCTGATCTCCCAACACCAGCTTTGAGAAGAAAACACTCTCAAAAGTTGTAATTTTTTCATTTATAGTACTTTGTTTATGCTACTTTGCATGAAAGGCATTATTGAGTTACCTTTGCCTCCTAAGTATTAGAAGAGAGAAAAGCACCAAATATACTTGAGGTGTCTCAGCTGGGATAACACTCAATTCTATCTTACATATAAAGACATGAAGTTAAAGAAGTTCACCATGCTAACTTTGTGTATGAATTGAAATAAAAATACATGATCTGTAGCACAGGGTAGAAATGAGAGTGCTGAAAAACATGGCCCAGGGCTCACAGCACAAACTGGGACAGTGTCACGCAGCCCTCCTAAGCTGCTCTCTGGCCAGCCTGCCCTTCTTGGTAAGCGTTCGGTGTTGCTCAAAGCTGTTTATAAACAAGACATATTAGAACAACACACACACACTGGGAAGTGTGTGGTGTTGGTTTTTTATTTGACTGGTTTTTAATAAAAATGCATAAATTTGGAGGTTTTTTACCCTATGTGAGACAAGGTAATTGCCAGAACCTGTACATGAAACTGGCTATGCTTCTCTTGATCAAACCACCTCTTTCCTTGCTTCCCACTCAGGAGGAATTCACTGGCACCACAATATGACTACTGCTTTCATGGCCATCTAAGCGTGTCTAACATTGCTCAGAAACCAGGTTGAGCTGCTATTATAGCATCAGAGTTAGTGACCTACCAGGTGTTATTACCACTCAGGTAGGGGTAAGGAGAAGTAGAAGGCTGTGTTGAAAAGACTGGCAGAGATAAAAATTGCTCTTGAAGAAAATCTACCAGCTGGGCAAAGTGCATTTGCTTCAGTCATAAGAACACAGAAAACCAGGACTACAAAGTTACAACCAAGATAGGAAAAACAAGTCTTACCTTTTAACTGTTTTCTAATAGGTTTGCTTGGTTCAAGCCATCGCTGTGAAATAAAAAACTATTAGATGGATTAAAAATATTTACAAATAAATACTGTTTCTTTATGTGCATGTGTGTGCATGAATACGTGTGTCTACATACATGTGTACATATTTATAAACACGTATACATGCACACACATTTATTATTTACTATACTTACAGGTGAATCTACTGAAGTTTCATTTTGCTGTAAACCGAAATATTCCTTCTCCGTCACACCCAACTGGTTATAGGTCATATCCAACAAAATCTGTCCAGTGTCTTGTTTCTGAAAACAAGAAAACTTTAGAAGTGAAACTCTGCAACACTTATACATTTCAAGATACAATTAATTGAAACAAATTTGTTTTGTATTTTTTAAAAGTACTAATGAATAAAAATAGCTGCTAATTCATCAGTTCAAAGTTTTCCAGCAATAAGAACTTTATGCTGATACAAGTCTGGGTTTCATTCCAAAATACATTAGACATGTGAAATTTCCTAATATGAACAAACACGTATTCCAGCCCTTGATGTGGATGCAGCAAATTAATTGTAAGCAGACCACCTCTCCCTTGCTCAGTAGGAGCAATGCCCTCCTCCGGAGTGGTAGGCTGCAGGGATGGCTTACAGACACACGGGGCTGCTCTGGCCCCTGCTCTCACCACCAAAGCAGCACGCTCTTCCACATCAGCTGTCAAAAGGCAAAGTAAGTATACACCAGAATGGGGAGAAAAAAAGGAGAGGGGTGCTGTGCTCCAGCCATAAGATCCCATACTTCAGCCTGCACGCTCGTCTCTCCCTCAGCCTCCACGTGCTTGGCTGCCATTCAGCCACCCCATTTTCTGCCCAGGTGTCCCTTATGACAGGTGCCACAGCAGAACTGGTGCAACACACTATCAAACAGGCAGTAGAGATCAGAGGTGTAAGGCTGGTATCATTTTCCCCAAACCAAATGAGGATCTCCATACCATGGCATTGTGGAGAACAGATTAACCAACTTCTGCCAAAGAACACCATGAACCAATTCTATTAAAAAAAACACCAGCCACAAAAAACCTCCTCAACAAGACTGCAATCCTAAATATGCTAATAAGTAATAAATAGCTTCCTGGTTTGGCTTTGTGTGGACAGATTTTGGTAGTTGGGAGGCTCTGGAACTGAGATTCCTCTGCGGCCCTTGGTACAGACAATGGTGAGGCAGCTGTGCCCCTGCAGCCCATGGAGGTCCACGGGGATGCAGTGATCCACCTGCAGTCCATGGAGGAGACCCACACTGGAGCAGGTGTGTGCCTGAGAGGAGGCTGTGACCCCTCGGGAAGCCAGCGCCGGAGCTGAATTCTGGCAGGGACCTGCAGACCCATAGACAGGAGCCCACCCTGGAGCAGGTTTCCTGGTAGGAATTGTGAGCCTGTAGGGTCTCACGCTGGCGCAGGCTGTGCCTGAAGGACTGCACCCCGTGGAAGAGTGACCCACATTGCAGCAGCTTGTGAAGAACTGTGTCTCGTGGGAAGCCTGTTGGAGAAGTTCATGGAGAACTATCTCCCCTGGAAGGGACCCCACAATGGAGCAGGGGAAGGACTCCTCTCCCTGAGCAGTGGCAGAAACAACCAGTGGTGATCTGACTGTAACCTCCATTCCCCGTCTCCCTGTGCCACTGGAGGGGACGAGGCAGAGTCTAGGAAGGAGGGAGGAGTGGGGGGAAAGTGTTATTCAGATTTGTTTTACTTCTCATTATCCTGCTCTGATTTTGTTAGTAATAAATTCAGTGATTATCCCCACGTTTAGTCAGTTTAGCCCACGAGAGTATTCAGTGAGTGCAAAGCTGTAGAGCATCTTAGCTCTAGATTTTTATATGCAGAATTGCTGGACAGAACAGAAATCAGGCCAGTTTACTTGGTATCTTTTCTATTAGAAAACAAAAAATTCAAAGAAAATGAAGTTTTCTAAATTAGTTTCAGTAAGATTTTTGCAGATCTTATGTTTATAAGCAGAAATAAACTGCACACACTAAAAAAAACCCCAAACAATCAAACAAACAAAAAAAACCAGAAGAGAATAATTTAGACTGCAAAAGACAAGCATTTTATTCTGGAACAAATTTCTTAAAAATTAAGCTCTGGTTTGATTAAGTTGTGATTTCCTTAAATAAATTTCTCGATTTTTTTGAAATAATCTCTTGAAACAAAGGACTTAATGTACAAGCATGATAGAGACAACATTTCTGTGGATGGCGCCAGTCTTAATCAGTGCATAGGAGTGTTCACTTATAAGTCAGTTCAATTCTTTGCTTAGACCTTTTTATTACACAACAGCCCAGTAAATACTGTCCAGAAAACAGATTTTTATTATTTTTAATAGGGTGCAACACTATTATGATTGAGTGCTTTAAACAGTAACATATTTCATAATCTTCCCTTATCTCATAGGAGCATTCTCCCTATTTAAAAAGATGGGAAAAGAAAAACAAAAATTCAAGCAAAGGACACACACATGGCCCACCTTATTTTGGAGGATGGAATATTATCCAACACTTTCTACTGCTAGAGCAGAACTCCTAGCAGCTCATTTGTGATTTGAATTCTCAGTGTTATATATCAGGCTGCTGGCCTCCTGTGAAAAGCCGTGCCCATTTTTCTGGAGTGAAGTCACATGTGCAGAAAACAAAGTAGGTAACACTCGAGATTACCCTTTCCCCTCCAGCAGTCTCCCATCTTGTTTAACTTTCACAGCAAACAGCTGAGGTCTCACAGTAAACATGAGTCCACACAGGCCTGTAAAGGCTGTCTGACCACTAAGAGCAGCAGCTTTGCCCCCTCCTTCTCCCCCAACTGCACGTTCTCACTCCCCTCCTACCTACCATTTCCTGGGATTGTCAAACCACAGCACTGATCAAATCCCATTATCTTCTGAAATAGCACAGGCCTAGAGTCCAGCTTAGAAACTCAACCCTCAGTGGCACCATGCAATCCTTGTCACACAATGTCATGGCACCATGCATCTGTCAGGCAGCTCTGTCCAGCACCTTCAGTGAGACTGCTGTGAAGACTGAGATTTGTCCATCAGAAATTATCCATATATGTACACAAGAGGGCCCTATGGAAACAGTAGATGCCACCCTAACCCTCTGAAATAATAGGCATTTCCTGACATGAATGAGTTCATCTTTAGCACTGACCACATTCATTTCCCCAGGGTTGGGTTTTTCTAAGCAGAATGTTGAAACACTTTCAAGTGTCATCACAGGACACCTGCACAACTGAGAAGCCTAAATGCGCACATATGGTGCACAATTTTGACAGGACCTAAATGAGTAACTAAAGTTACACTGTGACCAAAAGATGTAATTACAGGGGATGGCACAGATCCTTTATTGAAAGAAGGTGTTCAGCAATCTCAGCTTTCATTACGATTAGGGCAGGACAAGACCACAGGGGGCAGATTATTCTGCTAATTTTTGGTTTGAATTTCAACACTTCTTACTCCCTTCAGTCTCCTTTTTTTGCAACAGAATTATCTCTAATTCCCATCTCCATTTTCATGCTTCCAGTCTTTCATCTCAATTCAGATGTCTTCACTTTCTCTCCCCCCATCTGCTCACAATTGCACTCTGCCCCCCCCTCGACTACACGAACTGCTAAAGCTTTTTCATTCCTTCCCTGTAAAGACAAGCAAGCTCCCTGCTATGACGTTCTTGCTCAGCAGTCACAGCTTTCTCTTTGCATTGCTCCCATGGGTCTCTCAACCCTAAGCGCAGCTGCTCAGCCAGTACTACTCTCATCTACCTACACACCTGCTATTTACTTCTCTTCCTCCTCTCCTTGTTTCCTAGAAAAAAATAATTTCCAGCACTACTTCTATGTGATTCCAGTTCTTGCCCTCTGATATAAAGAGTACAAAGGTTCTTTCACAGTGCCTAGATCAAGCATCCACTCCAGAAATAGAAGTTAAATTCAAAAAATGTTATTTTAAATTGTTCAAGTCTTGTTAAAATTCCCAATTAAAAGGGGTTTTGTTGTTTTTCCTCAAGGAAATGTTTACTTCCTTCGCTTTGGCACTGTTTAAAGAAACATTTGAATCATTTTTCAGTCTGTACACCTAAAAATGACCACACAGCTCATGTTGCACAATCTTCAACCTACTATGCACATAGATAGTTTTGAGACCTGGGGGTAAAGTGAGGCAGGCTAAGCATGTCACATCACTGCTTTTGAATTTTGATATCCATTCCAACACAATTCATAGTCACAGCACATTCAAATATTGTAATGTGTCAAGTGCTTTACAACACATCCTATTTTCGCTTTCACCACAGGTAGAGGACAAAACAACATGAACACTGCTCAGCTATACCGGGCATGAGAATCAAGTTCTCCTTAACCCTATCAACCATTACAACAAGCAGTTAAGACACTCCTAATTAAGCTCTTCCCTTTCTATAATGAGATTTTTAAAAATTATACATGCACTTTCATCACTAACATGCACTATTACAATGACACAACCTCTTAAGAAAACCTTAAGAATTTCAAAAGTTTTTACTGAAAAGAAACACTTTCAAGAAATTTGCATGTATCCATCCTGAAAAGAATTTTCCATTTCTTTCATGACATCTACCAATCCTTATTTTGAACTGTTAAATGCTTTGCATCAACCACCTCATAACCACACGCTATTCACCTCCATTTAAATCTGTCTTCAAATCAATTACACCTTATGTTGGATAGGCCAAAAATTAATATTTAAAGCAGTCATAATTAACACCTATTACATTCTACACATGCCACAACAAGTTCCTAATATATTTAGGGAATTTAGATTAGGCAAATTCAATTTCTAGTAAGTTAAATGATTGTGGAGAGAAAAAAGCCCTTCATTATTTTTTAATGTCAAATATTGCCTAGTAGCTGGGGTGATCAAGACTGACTGCCCTAAGAACTGCATTAACATAAGGTAACACAGTCAGTTCCTTGGACTGAAGAGGTAAATATGCATGTAAAGTTTTTCAGTTTGTTAACTTCTACAAGGTAAGTGGTACAAAGTGACAATTTAAGGAGACAGTGCTGCATGCAGCATATCTCGATGCCCCTGTCCTCTGCACAATCTTTGCCCCCACTTTCTGGTAATGATAACCTCTCAGGTAAGCACCACTTAAGCTTCTGCAAATTCAGTCTCACTTTAGACACAATACCCATTGCCTCTCATGTGTTGTTTGAGGTTATCCTTTCCTAATTTAGTCCATAACACTCATTTACAACCAAACAGCCTGTGTCCTTTGGTCCTAAAAGACACATGAGCTTGAACATAGTGCTACAACTTTCGTTTCGTTTCCACAGTAATTTGAAACACAGCTAATCTGCTCTTCTGCTAACTCTGTCCTTTCCCCAGATTTTATTTGCCCCTTTGATGCTCTTATTCCAAGCAAGGAAGATTTTGCTCATCTAGAATAAACAGAACAGGCTCCTCTTTCCTAAGGTCCAGTCTTCTGCAGAGCATCCTAGTTTTACTTTCTATGTCTGCCTTACTGGAACTTCCACTTTTTTCTGCAAGTGTCCACATGTGACATTGCCGGGAGGGTAGTCTCAATGCCAAGACGAACACTTAATATTTCCTTGACACTGGCTGAAGATTCTTGCCTGGTGCATAATAGCACTCACCTTTTTCAGAACAGTAACACATGGGCAGCTCAGCCTGCAAACTACCAGTGTTCTCCTCCTCTATTGTTTGCAATTGAAAACTGAGCTTAAAAAAACATTACCTCATGTTATAAAAGCTATTAGTTTACACTACTGACTTCCCTCACTGCAACTACTCCTTGTTCAAGATAACCTGCTGCCTCACATTCCTGTATCTTTTTATTGTTATTAAGGCCTCCAAGCTTACATTTTTGATTTACTGAAAAAGTCTCAACAGCAACACGTTAATGAAATCTGACAATCCAGAACTCTGTTAATGTCCTTGCACTGTTTAACATCTCCTTTTCACCAAAATCTACTGCCACCTCTTCAGCCAAATCCCTGCCCATCCTGTAATGCTTCTAGACTCCATAAACTTCAGCACAGTATTTTCCTATAAAAAGGTCATACAAAATATTTATCCAAGAACAGAATTTTGACCCACTGCATTTCCTCTGCCTCACAAAGTGATTTAAAACAAACATATATTTGGGGTTAGTCATTTCAGTTTTAACTTTGGAAAAATTTCCCCTCCACTAATTCTTTCCTTCAGTATTTATTATGAAGTCAGGCCCCACAAAGGGCTAAGACTAACAAGCCTGCTGCAGGGCAGATCACTTTCTCACTGTCCTCAAAGGCATCATCAAATTTCATACTGTCTGACTGTTTTCCAGTAGAGTATACTGATCTGTCTCAATATAAAACAATATTTGTAGCCAGCCTGAAACTTCATACAGCAGTTGTTTCAACGTGCATGGACACAGAGCAGCATTAACGTGTCTTGCATTATCAAACAATATTAAGTAGGAAAACCTGGTGACAGAGACACAAAAATTCTGCATCATTGCATTTTTCTATGAGTGGTTTAAAATCCTAAAACTCACACCCACAATCAAAAAGAACCTTAAAGACTTGTATCTCTGTCCATTCTTTTAAATATACCAAGAGTAATTGTTGGTGTCGATTTTAACAATCATGTGCCTTCTCAAATAGTGGAAGAAGAAACTAAACTGAGGTGGAAGGGAAGGAAAAGCATTCCTTACTTTTCGAGCTTCAAGTCGTGCAACTTTCGAATTATTGCAGCCTCGTCATTTTACTTCCAGAAGGAAACCCTATTACTAAAAGCCAACGAGACTAAAAGCAAAATTCACAGGTACTAAGACAAAAATATTAACTCAGATAGTGCAATACAGAAGTGATCTGATGCTGCAAATTTTATCTCTTCTCAAAAGTCAATTTACTGGAGAGATATACTTCCCAAGTGGTCATTCCTGGTAAATGAGTCAAAGTAGAGCAAAATCAGAAACTCCTGCATGATTATATCAAATGTTACAAATAAATTTGCATTGTTGCAAATATACATAATATAATAAGCACCTATTAAAAACACTCAAACATGGTATGTGAGCATATTCTGTATGTGTTAGGATGACAACTAACATTTTCCCCAAGTGGAAAGCCTATGCATTATAGCCTTAGAACAAGACAGAGGTAACAGCAGTGACAGAGGCGAATTAACCTTATCACAAAACCGAAACACCTGAAATTCACTGGAAGGCTTCAAGGAAACCTAGCTGTAACTAAAGTCAAGTGCAACATTCAGTACTAAATGCAGTCAAGCCTTTGTCTCAAACGTGGTTTTGAAAGAACATTTCCAACACTTAGCTTACATGAACCCTCTATTCTTTGCCTGGACTTTGGAAATGCTCCATCTAAGTACTGAAACACAAAATGGTGGAACGACAAGAAAGGCCATTTCAGCCTTGCATAGTTGTATACATTTCTCTTGGGACTATAAGCAGTGCAGTGGAATGTGTCTGTCTGTACTCCCACGTGAACTTTCTTGATAACGATGACCTAAAACCAGCACATACCACAGGTTATACTAATGAGCTCTTTGTGATACCATCAACACAAATTTCAGATTCTCTAAAACTGTAGTACAATCACCTTTAAATAAAAACAATGAACGAAAAAGCCAATCACTTCACTACTTTGCCAAAGCAAAACATCCAAGAGAAAAACGGCACTACTCTCTTGCAATTAAGTCTTTATTTACAGAGTTTGTCAGGATACCGATATTCTTTAGGATAAGTGCTTTATAAGGACAAATTTTCAGAAAGGAAATTATGCGGCTATCTTTGGGTTTCCCAAAAGATAGAAAGTCCCTCTGGTTATATCCATATGCAAAATCCACCTTTCTTCTTCCTTTGTCCAGTTTTAGGATATTTGGATTTCATTTACCCTGCTATGAATAGAACCACTGGGAAAACAAAGTACCATTTGGCAGAATGATAAAGAGACCTATAGGTATAATTACAAAAGGGCCCTAAGCCCATGCAATTTGCTAACAAAATTTGACAAAAATCAGCTCTGTGAGCTCTATGAAGACCCTGTTCCTACAGAATGAAAAAAAAGTGTTCTCTCTATTCTTCCTGTTCTCTGAAAGATTCAGTATTTTGAGATACCATGAATGTTCTACCATCATTTTAAAGGTGCCACTTGGTACTTGTTCAAAATTTCAATATAAAAATTGTTCTCAGTGTTGTAAGTTTAGACTATTTAATCTAACATCTTTGTATTACATTTAAATCCACCCCATATTTTGTAGTCTTGAGCATATGTGCATTGTCAACAAGATATTAGAAAAGACAACATAGGAATATCTATTTATTTAAACTTACAGCAAATTTATCTCAAGTTTCTTCCTAACCCTTAATGTTTCTTTTATTTGATGTTATTTTTCTATATAATCTCCTTATGACTTTGAAAGAAAGACATCCTTTTGTGGCAAGAAATCTGTGTTCCGATAGCTGCTACATGACAAAGCAATGCTCAGTTATTTTCAGTCCATTGTCATTAGAATGGGAGAAGTCTCTGATTCCACTTATGCTATCAAATGGACGAAAGCCAAGCTTCAAGTATTCTGCTTTTCCACATTCACTTTCCACTATTCGTCATTGAAAAATATAATCCTGTCTATGAAACACAAAGCACTGTTACGTATATGTGAATATTAGCTGGATGCTAGTTCAAAGTGTAACATACATCCAAACTTTGAGCCTTCACAGATCAGAACCAGGTGCCACTACACCATAAACATACAACCCTGAAGAATTCCCAACCTTAATTTTCCACTGATAATGTTGAAGTTCTTTTAAGAGAAAACACTTTAGAAGAGAAGATCCTGTTCAGTTTCAGATCTCCAAACTCAGACAGGAGAGAAAAATTCAACAGATTTCAGCAATAATTGTAAAAACAAAGAAAGTAAAAAATTAGACAATATATTTACAACATTTACAAGACATAGTAGTTCTTTTTATCCATGTATCTTGTATCTATGTCTAATCACTTTAGAAAGCACCTTCATTTTAATAATGGACTACTATATTATTAAATACATTGCTGTTAATTTGTCTTCTGGATAATTATGCCATGTGATATGCATATTTAATTTCTTAAAAATATGGAATAGTCAATTATCATGTTATCCAGAAATGAATTAAATGTGGAGAATAGCATCTTGATACAAGAAACAGTTCCTCTAGAACAACACAGAAAGACTTCACTAGTGGGGAAAATCTGTTCAGAGCCAAACATGTCCTTCAGTACTTGCCTGGCTGATTCCCAGACTGACCACAGACCCCAGTTATTCTCTGCTCACAGACACAAAACTGAATTTTGTTGGCAATTAAAATAAACACACACACAGAGTCAGGCAAAAACTTCACAAAGCTGAATTTTTCTGCTAATGTAAGCAAAACTTGGATACAAATTTTCTGCAGCTGACTTCAAACCCTTTTGTGAAACGGACTTTATGATACTACCAGAGTGTGGCAAAGCCTGTTCTTAGGCAGATATCAAGGTTAGATAATCAGGAAGGGCCATCCTCACAGTGCAGCCTTCCTCATTACCAGTATGACAGCTCAGTATTCAAAGAACATAAATCTTCTGTGAAATCTCTTCCTTTTCTTAGCCCATAACACAGTGGGTTAGCCACACTCCCTGCTTGTTTTCAGTAGAGCAATAATAATTCCTACATGACCCCTATGCAGTTCAGCATCACAGCTGCAGTAAAGGAGGCCCTTAAATACCTGGATGAAGGAGGTAACCAGCAGGGTTACCTTGGGGTACACTGAAGGTAAGGAGAGAAATCAGTTGGGTTCAGAATTCTAAAAAAAAATCTTAGAATGGTTTGGGTTGGAAGGAATCTTAAAGATCACTTAGTTTCAACTCCCCTAACACGGGCAGGGACACCTTCCACTACCCCAGGTTCCTTAAAGCCCCAACCAACCTGGCCTTGAACACTATCAAGGATGGGACATCCACAGCTTCTCTGGGCAACCATTCCAGTGCCTCACCACCTGCACAGCTAAGGATTTCTTCACAGTATGTAATCTAAATCTACCCTCTCTCAGTTTAAGCCATACCCCCCTTGCTCTATCACTACATGTCCTTCTGCAAAGTCCCTCTCCAGCTTTCTTTGAGTTACAGGCTGCTACAAGGTCTCCACAGTTCCTTCTCAATGGTTCCAATATTGCACTCACTGCCTAAAGGATGAAATGGGAAGCAAATTTCACTGGTACGGTGCTGGACTTCAGGCAGGCACTAAACGTAAAGCTGTGTAAACACTTGTTTACAAAGGGCAAATAGACTGCTCTGCATGGATTTAAAAGCGTTTTGGATCCCTCATTTTACACAGACCCTGGTGCAGGGCAGGGTGGTGCGTGGCCATTATGCCAGCTCACTGACAGACCAGGCAATTCTTAGGGCACGCCGGACACAAGCAATGGGGATTGCACACTAACGTGTTGCTCCTCTCTTACACACCTGCCCTCCTGGTACCCTTCTCCCCAGTGTTACCTACCACATAGACACACACACATTTATGGATACACAGCATGTAAAATATGCACTAAAATGAGACTAATTCTATATGTATTAGGATGAAAATTATCTTTTCAATCTATCAAGTAATTTATATTTCAATAAATATCCAATGGACAAAGTTCAAAAATAAAATCAGTCTGCAAAGAGAACTGTAATAAGACTTGGGGAAATACAACTTTCAGGTGCAGTTGTGAATGTCCTATAAGAAAGCACTGTGCAATCAGTATCTAACAATACAGCTTCCTCAGCAAAATGCTTCTTCTCAACTAGGGTAAATTAGGTAAAATAAGTATCATATAAAGAAATACATACAATTTTTACACACAATTCTGCTTAAATTTATCCACAGTTTTTCTGCATGGTCAGGTAATTCTATTGAAAATTGATTAAGGAGTGACACTATTTCCTTTGTTTTCATTTAAAAATGAACTAATATTTTTAATCAGTACTAAAGGTTATAAACCTTACAGAACAAAATATCATAAAAATACAGAGTACAAACCTCCATTAATCCCCTTTCCCTCCCCACACCCAAATAAAGAGACTATACTGAAGTACAAAAGACTGAACAAAACATTCCCACTAAGCCACAAGGTCTTCACTGTTTACATCATCTTTGCATTTCAGAAAATACGTACTGACATCACTACAAAAATTTATATGGCCTCTTCCTTTCAGTTGGAGTCCTTTTTACCAGTCCTTTGAAGCAGGAGTACATCCAAATTTGGGAGTTCCCTTTAAATATGAATTAATTATTCATAGTTGATAATGATCACCAGATCTGTTTCTTTGTGGTTCCCATATCATACAGAAGACCTTTTTCCAGTTACAATCTGCATGCCATGATTTTATGACATTTCAGTTGGTTGACTTGAAAGTAAATTAAAATAGCACTTCATAAGTGCTATATTTCATAAGCAGTAATTCCGCAATTTGTTATGGCAAAGCTACATCTTCAACATCTTTTGGGAATACCATGCCCCAGGGTATCACATTTGATCTCCAGCTTTCAAACAAATGTCTATGTATTTAAAAATAAAGTAGTTTTCCAAACTTACATTGACTTTGAAGCTTTGTACTGAGCCATCCAAAAAGTGGACGTTGCAGATTATCTCCGATCGAGTTTTCTCTTTTGGTAGCTCTGATGCTCGAATGTTATTTATCCTCCCACCTAAGGCTCGTAAACGGGAGTTCATAACTATTGCTGAATAACCTATAAAACAAAAATGATGTTTAATGACAGTTCTTATAATTCTGTTTGTTTTTCACAGTAACCCACCACATCATGAAGACCTCATTAAACCCAAACTTAGCAAATACTTCTTACAGAAAAGAATAAATTGTAAAATTAAGTTGTTCTAAACCAGAACATAAATGCATATATATAGAGAGGGGCTTCCATGTTTTAAATGTGAACATTCTCAAGCAAATCACAAGTAGTCCCTGCAATGTATAGTTAGGTTAGGCATGAGCCACTGCCTCAGTTTAAATCAGTAAAAAACCCCAGACACCTAATATAAAGTACAAAGGCAATGTCAAGACAAGTTTTTATCATCTGTACCTAGTAAATCCCTTATCCCCCTTATACATTTCCTACATATTTCTGCATTTACAATACAAGTTTCACTACAATAATTCTGTTTACTCTCTCAACTGACAAAACAGTCTTGAGCAGATCAGGTTCTATCAAGTAACACTTTGTTTCAGGAATACATATACAAACACCATATGTAAGGCAAGCAGAACTAGCCTAAAAACATGTCAATATTTTACAGTTTAGCATACATAAATTAATGAAGCCAGACATTCATATCAGAGAAGAACATGCCACAAGAAAAGAAAAAGTTACTTTGTTTGGGTTTTTTTGTTTTTTTTTTTTAAATATTAATGGACACCAAAACTCTGAAAACCAGTATTTACAAATTTAAACAAACAAAGAAACATCCCATCAAACAGANTTAATGGACACCAAAACTCTGAAAACCAGTATTTACAAATTTAAACAAACAAAGAAACATCCCATCAAACAGAAAAAAAGCATTCATTGAAATAAGAGGTGAATTAAATACAGACAAGCCTGTAAACATTTCCAGCCGCCCTTCACTGGATCAGTTTGCCAATTAACATCACAGCATTTCAAGCCAGTTGGCAAGCGAAGCAGAGGATAGTTTTCCAGGTTAATTACCATACCAATTACCAAATCATACCTCACTTCTTAGGGGGCAGCTACAAAGAGACTTGCATAATATGAGTGTTACCTAGACTGCTGGCCAAGCTAAATGGGACCTATATTAAGACTTTTTTTGCAATCTCCCATTTTTGGTGTATCTGCCTTAAAACACAGGCTGGCTTTTCTTTTAAGCAGCTAAAGAAATGGAACAATTTAGAAAAAAAAATCACTTAAAATATGTAAGCATTGCATCTACTACACATCTTTACAAACGGAAAACATGAAAGGCATGAAGAGCCATGAAATGTAAAATCGTATAAAGCAGGAGTTTGGGGGTTGCAGAGGCAACAAAGCAGTGCAGTGATCCATCTTCACTCAACTATGTGTAATCTATACGCAGAAGCAGCTAAAACAATTGCCTTCTCACAGACAGCTCAGAAGTCAGACACACAAGCATTCAACACTTTCAACAATACTCTCAGAGGGGTTTTTTTGTCAGCCAATTCATAGTTCACCATTGTATATTTTCTAAAATCAAAACTGTAAGCTGTCAAGACTTGTTTTTTAGCTATTATGTTGCATTTTTTCCCTAGAAAAAGGCGTGGTTTGGGGGTTTTAGCTGTTTGTTTGCTTTGGCATTTTTCTCTCCTTTTGTTTTTAAAGGAGGGGATAAAAAGGAAGAGGTAATCTTTAGGAGAATTCTGAATAATATTTCCATATAAACCATCAAACACACCTATTGCTTTGTAATTTTCATAGTATGTTAATTTTTAATTTTTTTTAATATCCAGAAAATGGGGGTTTAATTCAGAAATGGTTGCTGTTAAATAAAACATACAGTTATCCAATTATCAAGAGCACACACACAAAAAGGTGAAGACAAACTGTGACTGCATAGGAAGCCTTCAATCTCACATTCTCTAATTTTCTAGCAGCTAAGTTTTAAACCTAAATGCCGAGTAACTACATGAATTACACCACAAAGTCTTTTCTCCACTGCCCACCTCAGGTGGCAAAAAACCCCTTTTCACTTGCAGAAATAGCTCACTACCCACTAGTTCACTGATGGGTAAGAGGAAGGTTATCCTTTGCTGTGGGCAAGCCACTAGATGAGAGAGAAGATTTTTGGTAGCCAGATTCAAAGCTTCATCAACCTGGCCTTTGGAGCTCAGTCTGCACTGTGATGCCTAATGCTCCCAGCGTACAGACCTTTCCACTGCTGGGAAAAACAGCTATTTGACCCTTCGGCTTTTAAACCCCAATGTCTCTTACACTGCTACCATTCCCTTTCTCTATGCCCTAATTACCTCCAAACTTTGTCAGGCTTCAGCAGAGAGTAACAATCACAGGAGTCTCCAGCACTGTGCCCTTGATCTACCCAGAGAAGAGAAGAAAATAGTGCTCAACACCTGCAGTCCCAGTGCAAAATGTGCTGCAGGACAATCTGTACTTGGAGACCCGTCAGACATTTTGCTAACTAACTCTAACCACTCTCCAGCAATACATTATTTTTTTCAAGTGTTACAATATATCTAGATCTCGCTACTCACTTGTTGAAGCTTCAAATACAGAAGCCAATAAAACAGAAGCAATAATATTTATATACATATGCGCTTGCTATCCAGAAAAACAACAAGAACAAAAGAACACCCACAAAAAAAGAAAACTCTTATAACTGTGAAGAAATAATCCAATTGATGATTTTTATTTAACTGACTGTGCATAGTAGCACAAATAATTACAAGTCCATTTCACACCATGGTCCCTCTGTAGGAAGACCAGCCTATCACCTAGATAACTTAAGCTATCCAAGAACTAACAGTAACACATACTTACATACTGCAGTTCATTATAAACATTATATGTTTGGCTTTAAATTTATATTCTTGTGCTAGTTTTTCCACAGATACATTTGGTTCAATACCTTCAGGTGATCTGCTGGATGCCAGTTACATGCCTGATGCCCCAAGTGAAGCAGGAAGTTGGAAATTCATCACAAGAAATTCAAACCTGCTAGTGTGACCAATTTGTATTGGGTTCACAAACAGAAACCTCCAGCTCCTTGGTTTTTACAATTTTATGTGAAATCACACCAGTAACACAGAGTTCACGTTATGTTCACAGCACACAAAAAACCAGCTGACCGCAGAAACTGTGCCAAGACAGGGATAAATGGCTGAGTGTTTGGACTCCACAGCCATTAGTCAAATGGAGCTCAAGGGGCCTGATGAAGCCCTAGGACACTGCCACCAGATGGAGTCCCCAGCAGAGAAAGCCACGCCGTCTACTTCCCACCTACATGGCCCTGAGCACCACTCGGCAGAAGTGAGCCCCTGAGGGAGCTGTGTCACAGCTTTCACACCACAGGAACCTGCCTGCACCACTTTGCATATCCCACCTTAGCGTGCCATATGCCCAGCAAGTCTGTAAGGAAATATCTTTGTGAATCCTTAGCCTAAAGGCCAAGGGGAGGAGAACAGGAGAGAGGTGAGCAGCTGAGTTGCTGGCATCTGCTCTATGACTCTTCATCCATACATGACCTGTGTTTCAAGCTGTATTTTAAACACGGCCAGATTACAGAAACAGTTTATCGACCCCAGTGCAATTTCAAGGGGCATATGGAAGCACATGAAGCTAACTGCAATGGCAACTGCTTTTGGGATGGGTGGAGGGGCCACTGAGACCTCTAGCGAGACCAGAAGCCGGCACTCAAGCACCAGCAATCAGCCTCCAGCCCTGAGCAACCAGCCATTACGTGCAAATCTCAGTTCCTGCTTTGTAGCCTCAGGCAGGAGGCTGAGTCACAAATGAAACCGACAAAAAAACCCTAGAAGGCAATTTTGAACATTATCAACAAGTCAGTACTTTAACATTATAGCCCTTTCCCCAAAATAAGCATGTCAAATCCAGAAAGTTGGGAGTTATATTTTAATCAAACAAATGAACAAAACCACCCCAAAACACAGTTATTTTCACAGTTATAAGGTATAAAACAAACACATGGAATTCTATCCCATAATGAAATCATGCAATAGGCTTACAGGAGAAACAAACACAAATACAGCTACAAAAAGAAGTTAATGTTTTCCAAGTACATTAAACACATTTCTGGACAAGTTTGGTTATGCATGCCTTCTCCTACAGTAAAGCTGCAGTCAAGCAGAACAAAACATGTTTTCCTCATCTTTTGTATTGAAGACTGACTTTTAAAAATACCTTTTCTATATCAGCATTTGATTTCTTTCGAACTTGCTCGGAAATTGTTGTTAAAAAAACTTAAGACCTAATTATCAGTACAACTACCATTAACTTCTTTCTTACCAAGGAATTAAACCAAGGGCAGATTTGCTGAGTATATACTCAAGGACCTTCTACATATAATCACACTCTGTAAATAATTAACTGTATATAGTATAACGATAGTTTTGTTGAGTTTGTGGTTCTTTGCTTTTTCTTTTACTAAATCAGTTACTACCTTAATTTCATTCAGTAAATGGGGATAATTTACTCCTGTAAATGGGTGCACTTATGCTTTTTCTAGAAGGGGACTACTGCACTCTAAGTTTTCTCATTTTCTTATAGTCTTGACTGAAAATGTTGGCCTCTCCAAAATGTTACAGAATCTGTGAGAATGTCACTTACGAAAGGACAGTGCTTCTAATACACTTCCATTGTCTGAGTGATCACCCCTGACAATGAAGGGGAAAACTGTAGTACTAAAGACATACAAGCCTTATATGTACTTTCAATAACAGTTACATTTTATGGTTATCTGTTCCTTTATTTAAAACACACCAAAATAAATTCCTACGTGAATAGAAAGATGTATAACAAATTAAATGTGTCTTTGTGACAATGTATATCCCTAAGACAACTGATACAAATGCTCTTTAGCAAGCATCAGCCTATGTAGTTAAGAGTTATTTACACACCTCAAAGCCATATCTATCATCAGTGCATCTTAACAAGGACTAAATTATTTAGTCAGATTTTCCAAAGAGAAGAATTAAGCTTAACTCACTGCCTATGAAAACCAGTTTCTGTTTCTACCTTCTGCAGAGGAAATGCATCATCTTTTCTACATTCCCAATGAGAAACTAGATGTCTCTCCATTGATACAAAATTCAACTCTTCAATTTTGCAGGAAAATCTCATGAGCTATTTACCACAATACAAGTTACTGGGCATTACTAAGGCAACAACCAAAGTAAAAGATAAACAATTTTGAGCAATGTGTACAGGTCATCATTTGCTCCTAATCTATAGTTATGTCCTCACAAACCTTTCCTGACATATTAATCGTAAGTTATATAGAAAGTAAATGTGGAAGCCAGAAGCATCACACCATGCAGAAACTTTTCATCACTTGGGGAAATAAAAAAGCTAAAACAACGTCAATCCAAAGCAATTAAACTATAAACATAGAACAAGCATGAAAGCCTTAAATGATTAAGCATTACAGCTTACAGTGTAAAAAACACCTCTAAATTGAGATACAAAGAATAAAAGACTTGTTGCAGCATAGTCTTACGTAGAATAAGAATAAAGATTAATATCCACACTGAAAGTTGGTGTAAGTATGTAGATAAACATGCAAATTCCAAAGCAGTAGCTGCAAGTTTTCAAACCATTGCTCTTTAAGAGACAGCAGTATCATTGTAATAGAAACTCTTCACACCAAAGTTAAAATCAACATTAATAAAATTAAAGATTCGGCTTTCTTATGTTTGCTTCCAGTGACTGACACCTGTGATATTTTCAAGCATAGCAAAATTATTTACCTGTTATATAACTAACCAATAGGTCTAGCAAAGCATTCTGAGAAGGTTATCAAAATAATGTCTTAAATCATTCTAGTTATTGTCTAGAGTTTTCCAGAAAAACAGATCCTATAGGCAGAGATTCTTCACAGAAAATGAGTCCCTATAAGCAAAAAACATAGGCATTTTAACATTATACCTTAACGAGGTATAACACATATTGCCAGCCCAATATTTACCAGAACTAGTACAGAACAGAGCAAGGAAAAATTCTATCATAGTAAAATATAATGATACGTCTTCTTCAACAGCTCTTAAAGCTGGAGTTCACCCACAAATAAGCCTCCAAGGTAGACCACATACACTGTGACACCTCTATTTGTTTATTTAGAATGTACTTCAAAGCATTTTCGTTTCAATGAAAGTAGTTACAAGGAAAAAAAGGCTTGTTTTAAAAACAAAAACCAAACCACAAGTAATTAAGAATACTCTTTCCTCTTCTAAGCCCCACAAAATTGGAATCTAACTTTTTATTTCACTTTTAAAAGCCCGTAACTAAGAAGACAAACTAGATTTGTACCTATGTCTAGAAATCAGGTACCTACCTATCTACAGCAGTCATTGCCTCTTTGAAGAGAATCCAATATATGCAGTCGAATAAATTGTTAAAAATCCACACACAACTCCAAGAGATTAGATGCTTAATTAGTGCATAAAATGGAGTTATTAAGTGGTTTGTAAGCCTTTCCTGCACGTATCTTTTCATTGTAACACAACTCTGGTAAACACATATTGCAAAATGTTTTCATGACAAATCCAGCCATTTTAAACGCTGGATGCAGCAGGACCACACGTGAATGTCAAAGATGGACAGGAAGAGATGGATGAGAGAGGAAATATGCTTTTTAGTACTAGCATTATACTGTGTCCTGACTGACGTGTTGCTGAGGTCCCACTAAACCAGTAACATTCTGAAGGTAATGCAAGCCATGTGAGCAGCTGCAATATCTGGGTGCAGATAAGCCGTGCACCACAGCAAGCCACCCATTCCCGTACCAGTTCTGCTACCTGGGACTTATGTACATTCATGCAGCTGGGCAGGGGACAACATTTCTGCTGGGGATCATCTTACAGTGGCAAATTAAAAACACTTAGTGAATGAATCATCCTTAAAAAAGAGTATTCATGTCAAATGTTTGTTGTTCATATGTGTTACATATATATTCATTTCAAGACAAGTTTCAGAGACAAAGATTCCACTTCAACTTTTCTCTCCCCACTCCCATTTTGAAAAAGGTTTGCATTAACTGCATTGCACAGCTTTTAACCTGAAGAATCTTCAAGTGTGCACAGCCTCAGGCATCCCACCAGTTCTTGTTCTTAAGACTGAAGAACAAGATAGGCTCAATGACAGTGAAGCAGAACAGGCTGCCATTACAGCTTAATAGACATTATTTGACCAAAATAATCATATTCTTTACATAGTAATAGCCTTTACATGGAGAGGGGAAGAATTATCCCAGCCTTTCAGCAACATGTTCAGCAGCAAAGACTGGTTATCTGAAAACTTAATCTTGAAATCAGATAACCTAAAGGTAATTAAATTCTAGAAGAGCTTATTGGTCGAAAAACAATACTGACCATCAATTTCAGCACTTGCGTTCTTAACATCTTTTATTCCAACTTCTGAGGCGAATATTTTGGTCACATTTGCAAAGGATCAAGCCAGATTGTATGAATGACTCCTCAAACTTGAAGGGCATGAATCTGGTCATGCCAACTTCACGAAGGTTATTCTACACACATCACACATGCACAGCGTGAAGCATTACTGCTAGACCTTAGACACAGGATTAGCACAAGTGCAGAAATACTATCTACTGCACACAGAATGAGGGAGTGCAGGAAAAAAACTAGTGGGAAGAAAGAACATCTGAAGAGACCTGCTCCTTACACTGCTCAAGCTATAAAACTATAAAACACAGATGAGAACAAAAGCTTTCATATTTTTTGCAGTTTTTATTGCTCATGTCAGAGATCTTTATTATGTTTATTTTTAAAAAAACATTTATAGAATAACACCTTCAGCCAGTGTGTTGAGGACAGCAAACAGCTCACTGCTCCACTTCCTGGACCATGCCAATCAAAGCATTCAGGAATTCTATGGCTTCCTCTATTGCCTGCCTCAGCTTTAAACAGCACCAGAGAACAAAAGAAAACCATCTTGCTAAAAAATGCAAGGGCTATCAATACTTTATTATCCAAATAATGCCTTTTGGAGGCATCTAACAACATTGCATGAACTCAAAATAGAAACTGCCATTTGAAAGCTGAAGTTTACCCTCCTCAGTTTGGTAGAGTCTTACACTAACAGCACTGAAAAGTGGGAGAACGTGAACGCTGAGCCAAAGTGAAAGCTGAGCACTGCAGTGCCCAGCTACCAACATTTCCCATAAATATATTAGTTTCTATAGAATAAATAATTTATGTCTTCAAATTTTCAAAACCAAGCAAGTAAGCATTCACCACTGAAATTTAGAAAGACAAGCTACCAATATATTCTGAAACCTCAGCTATCAAACCAATCACCATAACAAAATTGAAATACAAAAAATACCTCATACTCTATAAGCTGGCAATAAACTCTATGTCATGAAACTTATGTATGACACATAACATGAAACTTATGTATGACACAAGAACCATCATGTCAATTCTCCTGCCAAGTAAAGTTGTTATATTTAAGCAGAATTTTAATCATTTGCATAACAGATTCAGGAAGGGATGTAGAAAAATACCCAAAGCTCTAAGGATTTAAACATATATCCAAAACATGCTTTTAGAGGGAAATTCTACTTTTTTATTATATGGTACTAATCAAACTAGTATGGTACTAATCAAACAGTCTAGAAACTACCTGCTACTTCTATTGGTTTTTAAAACACAAAAACTACCTTAAAGTAAAACAGGGATTGTTCACACAAATGTCACACTATCCACTATGCTTGCAGGTTAATATTAATCTCTACCTCCTACAGGGTAACATAAATAAATATAAATTTCACTTTTGAGAATGTTGCTGAGAATGTCAGAAAAGCATTAAGTCCCCTATAATGCTCCCTATGTGAGACGTGCTTTTTACTGACAGTAACTTTGAATAGTTGTTCTCCATCTGTGAGTTAAAAGACTCCTGATCCACATCGAAACATCATTTGCTCATTTGCCAATGCAGCAAGATGGCCTATAAAAAAAAAAAATCATGAATTGCAGATAATAATGCCTCTTATGAGTACAGGCATGTTAAAAAAAACTCACCAGCTTTCCAAAACAAGTCTCTTCTCATATCTCAGATGCATGTCCAAAGTAATCTTTTCCTCTATATATTAACCAGTAAAATAAAAGAGCTCTTTCTGTAATTTGTGCTTCCAGTTAACATAGTACATTTTGCATGTCAAAGCTGTATTTACCAAAGATTTCAGTCTTTCCAACAGGACCAATGACATTGAATCTCACATTTCATCCTCCTTCTTCAAAGCAAAGAAATTTAAGCTGTTTTTTAAAGAGCAGGAAAGCAGCAGATTGTAGACAGAACAGAGTATAGACTCAACACTAGGCTGTGACTCTAAACATCCATATTCTATTTCTGACATCACTAATAGAATTTTGTGAACCGCTCACTTTCCTTCTCCCCAAATTGAACATGGATCATGACCAAAATAACTGCTAAAGCACACTTTTCAAAAACTTGAAAAAGCAGGTGGTAGGTAACTGGATTCTGAATAAACTTAAGAACTTGTTCTTCTACAGAAGAACAGAATAGCCCTTAAATCTGTCAGCTCAGAGAGATGCTGCTGGCAGTGGAGGCTGCCATTTGTTGCCAAGGGGGGAAGAGTAGGAGAAAACACCTTATTCATGGCTGTGAGAGTATTAATGCCACAGAAAGCTAACTCCTCTTTTAAAGAAAGCAGAAATTCCACACAAATTTCAGTGCTGGATTGTTACTAAACTTGAGAAATAGCCTGAAACTACAGATGACTGAGTTTTCCTTCTTGCGTGGGCACCGTTGAGTAGCGGATCAAGACCTGCCACTGTGACCCGGTGTTTTCCACTGTGGGCATTACTCAGTCTGCTTCTCAGCACAACAGAGGACTGTGTACCATTCAAACTTGGGAAGAAAAAGTCTCATTACTGGCAACAAAAAAAAAAAAAAAATCAGTCCATACTTTTTGCAAGAAAAATTCCAGACCTCAAAAGAAAGCTTATCTTGTAAATTGTGTTAATGAACAAAAACCACTCTTTAGAATTACTATGAATAATCTTTCTGAACCCAGACTTTTCTTTTAGACCTTAAAGCTTCAAACTTCACAGAACTGTTTTCTATACATTCATGTTTCATCTATTTTATAATCCACATTCTGCCACAAGCTTTTAAAATATATTCCCTTAAGCGTGACAGAAGACTTCTGTTATAAAACCTATGGCTTCAAAAGTCCCCAAAGGGATTTAGAACACAGCACTGGCAATCTGCAGTTAACCAGAGAATACTATTGAAAAAGATAAAATGGTAAAATAACTGGATCACAGCAATTCTTCCTTTAAAAGCAACAGGAAGGACACAATAGCAATCTGGAAACTGAAAGTTATCTTATATGGAGGGAACTTAAAACTGACAACCGAACTTTAAGCTCCAAGGACAGAAAAAAGTGTTTCTTTTAGACACTCTAATTCTATAATTCAATTTACCCTCCAGGACTCTTCACAACAACACAAGTTCAGGAGATCCTCAAGCCTCACAAAACTAGTTGTGTTGAAGGAATTACACAAAGTTCTACTTCTTGACCTTCAGGAAAGAACTTGAAAATATATTGCAAAAGTATTGCATCTCAGAATCAAAACTTAAACAAGGTGATAAAATTAAAACACTTCCTGATACTTTGCTCATAACGTCTTGTTGTTAACATATTCACATTAATGAAACTGAAGGTGTTCACATAAGATGTTTACTTGCCATGTGAGGGGACTAAGGCAGAAGAACATCTCCAGAGAATTAACAACTTTTTACATGGGCATGTAGTGATAGGAAAAGGGTTAATGACTCTAAACTAAAAGAGGAGAAATTTAGATTAGATATTAGGCAGAAATTCTTTACTGTGAGGATGGTGAGGCACTGGAATGGACTGCCCAGAGAAACTGTGGATGCCCCATCCCTGGAAGTGTTCAAGGCCAGGCAGGATGGAGCTCTGAGCAACCTGGTCTAGTGAAAGATGTCCCTGCTCATAGTAGAACTAGATGATCTTTAAGGTCCTTCCAAACCCAAACCATTATATGAAGATTTGTAAGTCAAGAAGAAAAAGCAGATATACACTGTGAAAAGCCAGTCTAAGAACATCTGCACTTTGTAAACAGTTGCCGCAGGTGAACAGTTTTCTGCTATTCTTTCCTATCTTCATCTCATCTTCCTCCTCATTTATGACAAGCTGACAAATTTGTATTTAAACCTTTCCAAACCACACCTCTTTCTTACCCTTTCAGATTGTTGCACAAACTTCAAAACACCTAGTATCACAAGAATTTGTTATCAATAGGATCAAACTGTTCTCCAGGACCTGCAGTAGCACTGACTGCACATATGCAGCTTTTGCACAGTCCTCCTCCTCCTCCTCCTGCACATGGAGAATAGGCAAACAAAAAAAGAGCAACACTGCTACCCAAACTAGCTAGATGTTTTTCAAATTCCTGCACATGCTTGGGTGTCCTCACTTAAAAAGAAGAAAATATTTCCTATGCACAGTGAGAAAAAATGGAGTAAACATACTACAGAACACGTCCTAGCTTGCAAACAATTTGTGCTTTCTGTTTTTCCATCAGTATTTAAACAGTGTATGTTTCAGACCAGCAAGATCCAAACATTTACATCTTTACATCCCTGTTAGGCAATTTTTTCACCACCCTGCATGATTAACACACGACCATGGCACACCAAACCAGAAAGAGACAGCTCCAAAAAGCATTCATCTAAAGTTGATGCTCCTACGTCTTCCCTCAGTGGAGTGGAGAAAACGCAGTGGCAGCTATCTTTTGGTCATTTCCTTCCTTTCAACAGATTAATTAACTTAAGCCTCCAAATAGCCAAAAAGCAACTGCTCAGCCAGGATTCCATGCAGCTTTGGTGCCAAGTGCAGCCACAGATTGGAGGCTGGCTGGACAGAACGTGTCCCTGGCAGCACAGGCATCTCCCTGGACCATGGAAGGCAGAATATCCTTCCACCATCACAGGGTGGGTGAAAATATCAGGCCAACTTTTAGATGAAAAAACCTTCTGCCACAAGACCACCAGTGTAGAGCGAGCAGGAGCCACACAAACCACAAATGGAGTTTGGGGGAGTAAAATGGAGTGGGCTGGAGTGTGATTTTGTAGAGGAGTTCTTTGGTAAAGGAGTTCTTGTAAAGGAGTCTTTGGTAAAGAACTGCTTGCCCTTGGAGTGAAGTACTTCTTTGGGTTTGTTTGTGGGGGGGTTGTTTTGTTTTAGGTTTTTTGGCATTTAGCTGTTTCTTCTCCAACTCTCTACTAACATATAGCACTTACACAAATAATTCACGCCCACTTAGGGCATTTTTGTTCATTTCAACACAAATAACAAAAAAATGAGCATTTATAACAAAACCTGCTGTTGCCATCTGAAGTAATGCAAGCCTCTTCAACCTTGTATTTACAAAGTTGTTAAAGCTCCCATGCACAGCCAAGCTCACATAATTTACAGAATTAATCCATCTCATTGTTTGAGAATGTGTCCCTATTACCCACTATGTATCAACTGCTGCTGTTTTTCAGAGTTTGTAACTCAGATGCTAATTCGGTTTTTAAGTTTCAAATAATTCAATGCACAAGACAATGCCAAGCATTTTTAAACATATGCCAAGTAGATCTGACATTCCCCAAGTCTTTCTATTTCAGGTTTTGTATTCCTGGCTGGCAGGTAGAATATTTATCTACTTCCCACAAAGCAATCTTGGCATGCTGTGGCAACCGATTACAGAGGAATGCAGGCACTAGGCCAGTGTTGCTGGTTTATACTGAAACAGGAGAAAAAAGGGAGAGCTCTGCTTACAGTGCTGAGATCCTGTATCTCTCCCAGTTTCCTCACTGTTCAGCGCTCTTGCAAGGCAAAGGTAATGGGCAATGTCTCCCAATAGGCAACTTCCTCAAAACTTAATGTGGAAGGGCTGGCAGAGGCAGAGGGGGTTGACTGCAGCACTTTATCAGGTTAGAGCTATGATCACGGAACAGCTGGAATGAAAAACAGGACAGAAGTCCACAACAACTAATGCTTTCGTGCCATCATGTTTCTTTCACAACTCTGCAATACACCAGAAGGGTATTTTAAAGGAAAGGCATCAAAACAAGGACTATTTCAAAACACAATACTGTATTTCTGGTTTTGCTTATGACTAGTCAATTTACCAAAAGTAAGCAGTACGGCACATCAATGACAAAACAGTCTTTTTTTCCTGGAAAAAACAGATCATCATGATAGCTTTAAAGGAGAAAATAATGTAAAATTGATTCTTTGATGCCATTAAGCTTATTTTACCTTAGTAAATAAACTAGACTACTATACCTTAGTAAATAAACTAGAATAAACTAGACTAGCAACTTGATTTTGAAAGCTATTAGCTAAACCTTTACATAGATCTCTAATATATAAGCTTATGTTGTAATCAGTAACAAAGGTAATGACCCCTATTCCAGATTGCCTGCCCTAAATTACACCTAAATAAAAATACTCAGCGTACTTTATTTAATCTTAATTGCTTTCCTCGTGCAAAATGTACCTTGTCATGACCAAGTAAGTGGTCCGCTGACCCACAAGAGCTTTCTGAATATGACGTCAATATTTACACATGCTGAATGCTCTCAACTGCCACCTGATCTTTGGAATCAAAGTACAAATTCTGACCTACATCACATGCACTTTCCAACTATTAATAAAACCTAGAATTTCACCTAGGCAAGTTTGTCCCTTGCAAAAATGGGGTGGGGATTCAACTTCAGCATGTACTAGGAATTAACAGCTAAATCTAGCCAAAACTTGCAAGGTATCTAATCTTCAACCAGGTTAAATTCATGCAGCAGCATACAGTCCTTCTCCTGAGGCAGTATGACAAGAACAGAAATTCTTTCAAAGTAAAGGCAATTTGCAAGACTAGAAAGAATAATTGATAGAACAGTTTTGTTGGGGACTAAATACAGTGACAGGCTGGCTGCTCACCCTGAGCTAGCAAACACAAAGCAGCCAAAGTAAATTACAGCAGCATGTTTGGAAGGGAAATCTAAAGAGAATTTCATAGCAGAGCTCTGACTGGGAAGCACTTCAAAACCTTGAGGAAAAATCAAAAAGGGAATGCCTCCTGGTTTATTTCTTATTGCAATAATGAAGAAAGAGCTCCCCTTTTAAATAAATTTCTAAAGCATTATATCAGATAATGTTCAAATGTAAAAATAAATCAGAACTGATAAGGCTAACTGAATCAGGCTCTGAATCATATAGGGGGTTTCAAATAGAACAAGTAGACGATCAGACATAAAAACAAGTACTGGATTAATAAAAGTGTAATAGCATGTAACAAAGCAAATGGTAACACAAGTATGACAACAATGTAGAGACTGGAAGAAGAAGAAATTAGATAAGATAATAGAGGGGAGCTACCTGGCATCTTTAAAACAATGAATTAAGTTTGCTCCTAAGGAACTAGGTCAGTGTCAGGCCAAAAAAAAAGAAAAAAAGTATTTGGGATTTGTAAAAATTGCTACTAGCACCATCAAAAAGAAAAGATATTAAATCATTGATTATTGTGAAATATGAGATAGGGTCTGGGAGGGCTTTTTTGGTTTGGGTTTTGGGATTTTTTTGGGCAGAGCATGGTTGGTTGTTTTTTTAAATGCCCTTTGAAGTTTTGATATCTTTTGTGGGTTTCCCTTCATAAATGTTAGACAGTATATGATTTCATGCTGAATCCGAAGTGTTTCCTTGACAGCATCGCTTTTTAGTCCCAGCCAATCTCAAACAACGTTATCTACCCAGCTGGACGAGGAGTCGGATGCATCTCATCCAACTATCTGGCATTCTCTCACTACTGAATTTGTCATCTTTTTATCCAACAAAACTAAAATTCTTAGTGTATAGACAGCTAACAGCGACCACATCCACACATTAACTTCTGTGCCAGATGTGCACTACTACACCTAAATACAGACCTTAACGTCTTGTTTTACAAACAGATAAAGGTTTGACCTGCCACACTATAAAGTATTTTGCCATCATTCACTTTTAATGCTTCCAGACCAACTCCTCAGCTCCACCTTATTACCATCTCCAGAAAGAAATGAAATGAGGGAAACGAAAACCTCAGAAGAACAAAGATGACAGCTTTGTCATAGTATTACAACCATCATCATAGACCATACTAATTACTTTCTTCTACCCCAAGCTTCCAACCATACTTGAGTATACAACAGTTTAGCAAACTATCATCTTCCTAACTCCAAGAACTTTTTCCTCAACGACCAATATTAAACTAAAAAGGAAAAAACTGGCAATGTTGTCAAAGGTGTACAAAATTAAACTAGTACTGTAGTGTACTAAGCTTGTAAGAAAGAAATGTGCATTCTTACTTGTGTAGGTTGAATCAGAGGAATCATACTGTAATTTGCTCCAGAAAACAAACAAAGAACTGTTTTAATTAATCAAACACTTGGAAAGCAGAAAGAAGAGAATATCAATGTAGTTGAAGTAAAATTGAATCCCTATGAAGCTGTAGCACTTTTTCCTAAATTTAAAAGTCCAGCTACTACCAAATGTTATCAAATCTAAGAAATTCAGTACCAAAATACAACTCTCATTACGAATGCAGTAAAGAAAGGATTAAAAAAGTTTATGAGCAAAAGACTTCTGGAATAATACTAAGAGCCAAAATAAAGGAAAATATAGGAAGAAAAGATAAAAATTAATTTTATTTTATTACAGCCAACTAACACCTCACTTGAAGCATTAAGAGAAAAAAAAAAAAGGAAAAAGAAAAAAACCCAAAACAAACCACCTACCTGTATTCCAGGCAAAACACACCTTACTCGAAAATTCAAAATGCACGTTTCCCGTGGCTACTTTCCTCTGGTTTTCAGGACCACAAGCGATGCTTGAATACTGAGCTTGGAAGAGAACCCCAGCCCTGCTGGGCCCATTCCCACCCCCAAAAGCATGGCTCCAGAAACCCAAACCCAAACCCCAGGGCATCCCTGCCAACTCTGGGCCGCAGTGACACCGTCAAACTGCTCCGCATCGGGAACACCGAGGTTCAGGCAACTCATTAACCACGGGGCCATAAATCCACGCCAGGGCCAGGCAGGAGGCTCCCGAACCCTGCCCAGAGATGAGGGTGTTTCCAGAGCACCTGCAAGGTGAGCTAAGGCAGCAGGCTCACCGCCTCCTCCCCCGGAACAAACCTGCCTGAAGAAAATGGACTCATTGCTGCAACAGGCTTTTAAAACCACCAGTTTCTAAGACTATTCCATTTGAAGTTCTTTTCCCCTCTTCCTTCCCTGCCCTGACAAGGGGAGCTGTCATCTGAATTGTTGTATTTGTAATTGTGCAAACAGTAGTTAATTATAAAACTAGCTATCCACAGGGAAGTGTGACAGCACACCAGTGCCTGGAGCAGCGCTGTCTGTCTGGACATGGCCGGTGCAGTTATGCTACGGAGTCACAGGAGAATAAGAAACTTCTACATCAAACATGCCTTCTCAAAGGCAAGCACAATGGAAACACCTGGCTCCCCACTTCAAGAACAGGTGCTAAAGTGCTTAGGTGCCAGGGGAAAAAAAAGTAGGGTTGATCTAAATGCAAACAAAATAAAGATATCAAATAATTCAAACAAACAAACAAAAATCATTAGCAACACCAGTTTAAAAAACAGAAGGTTTTCCCTTAAGAGAAATGCTGACCTCATAACTTTTTCTTTCCCTGCTTTAAATGCTTTTACTAGCTAAGACAATTGTCATGGTTTCCTCTTAATGAAAAAGAAAAAATAAAAAAAAAAAAAAAAAAAGAAGAACCTTTACAAAACACACTTATAAAGTATATCCATACATATGTACTCCTGTTCTATTGCAAAGTTAAGCACTGGAAAGAGTATTCAAAAATTGCTGAATAAACTCAGCCCAAATCATAACTAAACCAAGTAGTTCCTACACTTAATTTTACACACAGGTCAGTCAGGTTAATACACAAGGTTTTGAATACTTAAGTATACTTTCCCATGAAGTACCTTACAAGATTTTGTTATTTCCAGTGAGAGATATTAAAATCCCATTCTGAAAGCCAGATCTAATTTCTTAGGTTTTCCGCAGCACTGTACAGATTTCACATAATATACACACAGACATCACCATAGATTTTAGGATTATTTCCTGAACCTGTAGACAACAGAATTTCCTTGGCAAAATTTGAAAGGCTAGTTTGAAATGTCATACAGGGAATGTCAAAAGATTGCATTAACTTTTTAATTATTTCTACAATGAACTGCTGGGACAAAACCAAAAAGACCTACACCACGAAGGCCAACCGCTACAGCTGGCCATCGTGGAAGACAGACAGACAAACAAAATTTTAAAAAAAACCAAAACCAAAAAACCAACAAAAAACCCCCCACATCAAACAAATAAACAAAAAAATCAACAAAAAAATCCAGAAACTAAAAACAAACAAGATATGTCTACTTCAAAGTGTTTTGAAACACATAGTTCCAGCATTTATAAGCTTGTCTTAACATGATCAATTTGCTCTGCAATAAACATAGCGATATATATGTTATTTTCATATATATATATATATTTATATATACACAACTTGAACTCAACCATAAAATCTTCATTCAGGCATTCATCATTTATGCCATTCATCATATAACCAATAATAAAGAGTGAAAAGGTGTTTTCTACTAATAGTCAAATACTTTCTGATTAGATTTGAAACGAGGTTTTTAAATACTACTCAAGCAGCATGGTGTGCATCAAGGAAAATCCTTACAGGATGTCAGTAAGAGCTCCTTCTGCTTTCATGTAAATAAAAATAACTCAGTATCAACATTATAGCTATTTCTCTAATATAGAACAACAATGTAAATGCTTTTACTAAAATTATCATTGTGTATTGGCAACAGTATTGCATTGGTGTACTAACTTATTTCTGACAATTACTTTCAACAGAAAAAAAATTCTTTATTTTAACAAGATTAATATAATTTTCATTATGCTATCACCAATATTTTAGAAAAACATGGCCATATATGACCTAAATCACAGAATCACAGAAAAATCTAGGTTGAAAGGAACCTCTGGAGACCATGTGGTCTAACTGTTCTTGAAAGTAGGGCTTTAAAATAGATTTTCTAAGGTGCCATCAGGTCAAACCTTGAATACTTCCAGCAAGAAAGACTTGAACACTTCTCCAGACAATCTATTCCAGAGTTTAATAGTTCTCTAGGCAAAGATTATTTTTCCCCTTGTATCTAGGCCTCTAATTAAAAAAAACCCCACACCACAAACAAAATGAAAAAACCAATAAACAACATAAGCCCCCTCCAAGTAAAAGCAGAATAATAGAAGCTAATGTCTGCAGAATATTTATTTCAAAATATTACAGCTTATAATAGATGTAACTGCTCAAGTGCTATATTTATTACTGAGTAACTTGGTAGTATATCAGTGATCCCTTTTGGTGGGTACCTCTGCCACCATCCAGTCACACTGAGTCGCAGAGGCATTCCAGGATGCCTCTGACCACGCACCCGCTACCACTCTCATCTCTTAGGGTTCCAAGCTGCCACCTCTCCAGGCCTGAGCCCTTCCCCTCTTCTCCCAGATCCCAAGCCTTTGCGAGCCCCACGCAGTCGTCCGTACTGCCCGTGCCCTCTCATCATTACATCCTCCATCTGATGGCCGGGCGAGTGTGGCAGTGCAGGTAGTGACTGAACGTAAGCCAAGCACCTGCTCCCTCATTCCTCTGGGCAGAGCACTACAGACACCTGCTGCGTCTGACACAGCAGCCCGAGCCCTAGGTCAGGCAGTAACCTTGTACACAGTTCGCAGGTTCATGTCCTTAAGACATTATGCATATAAAACGCGTTGAAACTAACCAGCAGAAGCGGACATTGCTGCCGCAGGGATGGACAACCAGCACGCTCTTTAGACAGCAAAATCTGGGAGTTGATCATTCGTTTGACCCAATGTTGCTTGAGGTCACCGGACAGCACATCAAAACTAAAAGTACGAAGAAACAGGAACCTGCATCTTGTTTATTTGTCACACACCAACTTCCAAAAGGGATCTCAGTGGATGGAAACGAGGTCACCAACACAGCCCTGCTCCTCACTCTGTCTGACCTTATCTGCTGGTGAGAGGCACATTTGCCAATTGACTTGAAGTTGCCTTCTAATCAATCCAGTAAAACAGGCTTTTTTTATTACCCACGTTAAGAGTTCAACTTTGCCTTATAACACGCAGATGGTTGTAAAGCCAGTTTCTCCCCTGACTGCCAGAAAAGCAAAGCAAATGTGCTTCAAGGAGTGCTGCGAGCCATCTCTAAGCAAGAGAGGCCATTACACAACGCCGGGTGCCTGCACGTGGCTGCTGAGGGCCACTGACACGCACAGAACTGCTGCAGTGCTGTGACCATCCACACAAACGAGGTGACACCTACGGGGACACTCTCTTCAGAGCTTCCATAACATTAGGCCTATAGCCTACTTTCACAGAAAAAGTTATAAGGATAAGCATGCCATCTTGGGCTTAGAAGTAATTTTACTTAATTAAGTAAACGAAGCCTTCTAGTCCCTAAAGGGTGCCTACAAGAAAGCTGGAGGGACATCTTTTACATGAGCATAGTATCCGAGTGATGGGACATGGGGGACTGGCTTTAAACTAGGAGAGGGTAGATTCAGATTAGGTATCAGGACAAAATTCTTTACTGTGAGGGTGGTGAGGCAGTGGATGCTTCATCCATAAAAGCGTTCAAGGCCAGGTTGGAGGGGGCTCTGAGCAACCTGCTCTAGTGGAAGGTGTTCCTGCACACAGCACAGAGGTTGGAACTTGATCTTTAAGGTCTCTTCCAACCCAAACCATTCAATGATTCTATGATGATAAGTAGTGGAGGAGATGAAAAGTCTGGTGTTTATGTTTATGTGTTCTGTTTATAAATGTTTGGGGGACAGAAGGCAGAGGAACAAACATAGGACAGAAAAAAAATTTTTTAATCTACTTTTGCCTTTGGTAAATGAGGTGATAATAAAGATGCAATGTTGGACACTTGGCAGACTAAGCAACAGTCAGATTTAACTTCTTCATGTACAGCTAACACAACTTGTAATTGTCTTTGGCTGCTTGCTTTGACACTCAGGAGAGAAATTTTAAGCCAGTTGTTTTATACTGGGAAAGATTTACTTGCTGGGTAATCAGAAAAAAAAACTGAAACCAAACAAGGATGACTGTAGCACAGAACATGACACTGCTCCAAGTCAGTCCAACATAGAACGCACTGGTTAACAAGTAACAGAGTTTGTAACTGATAATAGTAACAAAATCTCTCGCTCTTGAGAGTACTTGGTGACAGAAACAACTTCAGATCTCAATACATCAGATTCTAGAGGATCACTTTTAAGACCACAGTTCAATTCATTAATTAATCTCTGCAAATTCTATCGGAAAAGTATATTATTCTTCAAAACACCTTTTAATAAAAGGTCAGAGTCCTCTTTCATAAGCTAAGGAAAACAGGTAACACATTATGAGTAAGCTTGGTTTCCTGTATAAACAATCAATACTCCTCTGCAATCCTTTTGCTCCAAGAAGATGGAGGGGTTTTTTTAAGAAACATTATTTATATGATGTTTTCAGAATCATGAAGTCAACACAAACAACAGCAAGCTATGAAGTGATGAATTACCTTTATTAGACTCATAGCACGATTTAGTTTGGACAAGACCTCTAGGATCATCAAGTCCAGCCATTAACCCAGCACTGACACCACTACTCCATGCTCTGAAGTGCCCCATCTACATGTCTCTTCAATACCCCCAGGGATGGTGACTCCACCACTTTCCTGGACAGCCTGTTCAAAGCTTGAAAATACTCTTGGTGAAGAAATTTTTCCTAATTCTGAATACGCCCAGCTTCATATCCCACTGCATCAATGCTTGATTACCACAAAACCTTTGATGGCTCACAAGTCAGATAAATTTGTTTAGAAACCAAGTATAGTTAGATAAATGATGGTTACTGTAAAATCAAATGTACCGCTATCTCAGGATCTAAAGCAAATATATATTAACATATTATAAACAGGGCTTACCAGTTTGCCACAGAATTTAAACAACTCTGTAACTGCGTACTTCTGTTCATATTGACCAGGAGAAATAAGTGTGATGTTGTAAGCCTGTGCAATCCCTACAACAAAAGCATGATATTCTCGATTCACTTCCAGGGAGATACTACCTGATATACACAGTGGATAGTAACAGGACACTCAGATGATCCATCAGTCAAATGTACCAAATAGCAAGACATGAATGAATTGAAAAATTAAATATTTATCTGAAAAATAATAAAGTCCTATCTGTTCAGAAAAGGCATAAGACAAAAAAAAAGAAGAAAACAATCAAAACACCACAACCTTTCCCATTATTAAACACTGACTCACTTCCTAGTTACCACAAAACCACTGTGCTTCCCTTAATCCTGGAGCATTATCAGTTTCCAAGTGCCAAATCACTAGCTTCCTTTAGATAGGTATCATTTTCTCCAGGTGTGCATTTTCAATATGAATAGGAAGCATACGTAACCAAACTGGAGAATAAACTGAAAAAACATTGAATTTAACAAACAGAAATCTACAGTTAAGACAACTGCTTTACTACAAGAATATTGCTGGGGAGTTCTGCAATATGTCAGGGATTTTTGGTTTCTTGCCACATCAGTAGTACTCCCTGACTGGTGTGGTCCCACAGAAATTCCCTCATCTTATTAGACTTTCTAGCAATTACTTCAAAGAACAACTGTGTTGCTAAAGTCAAACAAATCTGAAAGTAAGAAGAATATAAAACCTCCATCATGGCTGCAAATATAAAACCCTACACCTATGTGTAGTCGTATTAAAAGCTGTTAATTTAATATACACAAATTAGAGTATCAAATTAGGCAACTCTTAATTTGTGAAAATACTTACAAATCTGAGTTTTAGTGATTCCTCAAATTGCCTGTATTTTTGGAGTAAACCAGAAAGTATTGATTCCCCCCTGAACTGTTCCCCATAATTATAAGTTATAAACAAATATTTATAATTGTTATCACTGGTTTTCAACATTCTATGAAATAGCCATCAAATGCTGCATACCTCAACAAGTAGCTTATTCTGTCTTGTTCTATGATTGTATTTTTAAATTATTTTATTAAATACATGGAAAAAAATTTTTAACTAAGCTGTCATACTCATGTGTGGTTAAATTAATTCTATTCAGGCACCATAACCAAATTACATTTACAGAATAATGCTGTGAAGACAGAAAGATTTATGCTCATTAAAACAGTAAGATTTTTATGTAAAAATATTCCCAAAAGACATGACCTCTTTTCAAATTAATTATTAATACAATAATGAACAAGTTGATTTTGAGAGTAGCTTATGCTCTACTCAAAATAAAGTTCACCAATGAGTTTCCATCAAGTGAAAATTGTAACATATTTTTTAGGCATCTGAGGAAGTCATAGCTGAAAGTGGCAATGGGCAGAACAGGGACTGAAATCACAACTGGACTTACTCCACCATTAATAGAAGGATGGTTCTAATAAACCACTGCACTGATTCACGAATGGGGAGAATCAAGACTTAAAATTGAGTTAGGCATAGGAAACGGTGGAAACCTTAATCAAACAACAGTCTAGACAGCTCTATGTGAAAGAGTTCAATAATTTTATGCCCTTAAAGTCTTTTGATAATTAACACAATCCACTGACACACAGAACCCAAAAATAAGAAGCCAGAGACATGGTAAAAGTTTGAACTATACCATAACTATGAACTTAATGCACACAGTAGGCCAGGACGTTTAGACAAATTTTTTCAAACAAGTTTCCAAAGTGCTTTAATAAATCTTTACTGATATATACATATGGCTAGAAGTATGTGCAAAAACTAGAAATTATCCCATCCTATAACAACCTCTGAAACCCAATAAGGACAACTTGTGATCACTAGGTTGTTCAAAGATGTCTTTCTTTCCTATAGCAAACATGGACTAACATATTCTGAAACAACAATGTGAAGATAAGGCAAGCTGTACTTTAACATGTGCTAGCTGATCTTCAACTTGACCAAAGTACAATCTGCTTTATCTACAGGCTTTTAATGTTGAGTATCAGCAACACATTCAAGAAGTTACCTTCTCCCAGACAAACTACTAGCACTGAAGCAGCCATGGTGAGTAAAAAAAAAAACCTTGCATGTCCTTAACTTCAGGTACATATCCACATCTGCCTACAAACAATAGCTGTGCCTCTACCTATACCATTACAATTCCAGAAGCACAGTCCTTCTCCATCTATGTCATATGAATAAACTCCAGAAAATCTCAAAAATTATGAAAAGCATTTCATAATTTCACTGACACAGATGTAGAAATAGAATACATACATAGAATACCTGAGATAAAAACCTTAAATCTAAAAAAAATAAAGCACACCAAAACTGAGTGAAAGCGCAGAGCTCAGACCTCTGCATACTCGGTCCAATCCCTGGGGTACACGCCATGTTGAACAAGAGGATCCATATTCACAAAACTGTAGGCAAACAACACAAGAACAACAGTACAGCACAAAATCCCACATGTATACCAGTCACAGCTCAGGCTCCCAGCTTTGATTCATAAAATGCGTCATTCCACAGAGCGTAACTGTATCACATCACTTGCTAGGGAAATAGCCATGGTTACTCATCACAGTTTGGTGTTATGAACCGCTGGCTTTCCATAACACTGCACACATCAGACTAAAATCTGTCTGGGGGTGGAGGGAGAGGACAGCAGGAAATCAATGAACAAGATGTCAAATCGTAACTACTTTTGTACTTTAAAGTGCAAACAAAACAGCATTTGACTTAGTAGTGAAATACTTCACTGTTGATTTCAGCTGCTTACAGCTGCTCCTTCTCTAAAGCTATTATTTAAAGTCTTCCTCAAGTTAAGAAAGAAAAAAAAGTCTAGTTCATAGTGTAAATAATAAATTACTTGAAAAGAAAATGAGCTTTTTGATTCTTGCTATACAAAACCTTAAAAGATAGTTTTACTTTGTGCATATGGCATGTTTTATTTGATCGTTAAACCATATTGCTGAGGTACAAGCCTTGGTTAGTACTACTGGCACCTGTCAAAATCACTAAAATTAGAATTGCCACAAAACCATTGAAATTGCATTTGCCATCTAGAAGGCTGAAGCATTTTACGATTCCACAGCTATTTTACCATTACTTCTCCTTCAGAAAATATAAAAGCAAAGCATATTTTGTATTGTCCACCTTCACATTTCAGAAATGAAATCTTTTTAGCTTATTTGGAAGGTTATGTGAACTGAAGAGTATACCATTAGTTTTATATTACATTACAACAGGAGAACAAAGAGTTATAATTGCTTTCTGTACACCCAGTTTTCTCCTTCTCGCAGAGAACTTAGAAACATACTGATTTAGTTTCACCTTGAATAACGAAAAACTTCTTGAACTCCTTGTAACACTTTACCTCTCACTAAGATAACACACATGTACAGGTTTGAATAGAGGGCTGACTTTTGCTTCATTTTTCATGAATTTCTATGAGGAACATCACTAAATGTTCATGGGAAAGTTCTAAAAACAAAACCAAGAGAATCCTATGACTGGTAAGTTACTGCCTTAATACTACACAGTACTGATTGAGAATAATTACCTAAGCAATTTCAGAGTGCACAGGTCACTAGTTTGAACTAGTAAGATAAAAGCTGGTTGTTGACAAAGATGATAGAATAGGTGGCTGGGACGAGGGTTACTGCATTACCTCTTGAAACACACTTATTGAATGGGTCAATACAAGCAAGCATGCAACATACTCCCTTGGCTGTATTTCTACTCTGTGATGCAAGGAAAAATACCTGTTTCACTTTTGGCAAAACAACATCTTTCAGAAAGCCTCCAATTTCTTATGCTAGAAAAGGAATTAAGATCACTTATTTTGAAGAGTTCCTCTCAACTCCAAATTCTGAAAAACACAGTTTCCTCAGCAGGGTTTTTAGTCATAATTTAAAGCTTGGGACACTCTGTCTCTCTCCCTAACATATGTTGCTGTGCTTCTATCAAGCCTAAACTTGCCAAGAGAGGGAAGTGATGAAGTTATAGCCAATATGGTAGTTTAACAATGCCCACAGCATGCGCAGACTTCACTGTTTCTGTGATTTGTTTTGTTTGCAAAACTGCATTACGTGTCTAATGTTCTGTAATCTTCATATTGAAGAGACATTTGCAGAAGTTTAACAAAGAAATACGGAGAAATACATCAGACTAGCCCGCTCCTAATGATTTTCATTTTGAATATAGGCAAGTAAGATAATATGCTGGTTCAGACTAAGGGGCCTGCAGCCTGCAGAGATCCACCTCATCCCTTATCCAGTGATATGCTCTCCTGTTAAATCAATGGTGACAATCCTTGGACAGAAGAACTGCATTCTTTACAAGGAGAAGTACTGCTATTGGAGGAAGACACGTGCTGAGAGAGTAAGACAACAGGAGACAAGGTGGCCCTCGAACCACGAAGTGTGCCAAAGCCAAAAGAACTCTAACATCAGTGAAGAGGCAAATACATTTCTGCTTGTATCTTTTCCAACTTTTTTCTCGAAACTGATTAAAAAATACCTCACTTCTTGCTGAGGAGTATCAGACGGATAATCTGTATTCCAAATGTGTGCCCAGAGCCCATATTTTGCTTGGGCATCTCAAATTTGCAAACCAAGAGCATGTGGCATTCACCAGATGAATAATGGTACAACAGTGCACCAAGAACCTACAAGGTTTTGAAGTCTCTCCTGATTCCTCCTGGCCCAGAAGATGGGAACCCTTTGTAACCATCACTCATATGTAATGTTTAGAAATCTAAACCAAAATCTAGCAGACAGGCATGACCAGACTTCAGCATCACGCTGATTTCAGCAAAACTCAAGCAATGGAATTATGTACAGAAGTATCAGTGTTTTCGTTAGGGAGAAGACTCTTCAAGACTGAGAATGCAGTTTGACAACAGGAAGAAAACTGAGATTAAAAAAAAAACCTTTATAAAGCAAACTATTAGAAAATGTGTTCTATGCTATCTGATTTCATAGCATTTCATGAATGCAGGGATATGAAAAGAAGAAAGAGAAGGAGTACAAAGTCCTGTACTGGGCACGTGACCAAGTTTCATATTACAATGCTAATAATAGAAATAAGAACTTGGTGAGGTTCACTACATGCTGATTGAAGGCAATGGTATCTTAGGGTATGGGGAGATTAGAATAAATTATCTCAAGGTAAGTCAGGATAAAACTTGCAGCACATCTGTTACTCCACTCCAACTGCTTGGTACGCCCACTCTTTCCCCTTAGTAAACACCACAACAGAAGAATAACTTACTTCCCATTAATTCACACTTGTCATGAGGAAAGACCATCTACACCTTCTGATTTTTAGGCTTCAATAACAGGAAAATACAACAGCTCATGAAAAGCACCCAACTCGAAACCAAAACTGCAAGCAGAGCGTTTCTAGCTGATACTGACACTTCTCTGGCCTGGATTAAGTCGCCTAAACTCTGCCTCTCCCGCAAGCGTAAGAAACAACCCCATTTCAGAGTTACTTGTTGAATGATTCCTATTCAAGTGAGTCATCCCATGCTCCAGCCCAAGGTACACGATGCTTCCACCAGGGACTAAAAGGTCAGAGCTATGGGTTCTCACCACAAGACAGACACCTGCAAGCAGGATGCACTAGTGCTCACCAGTGTTGTGCCAAATGCCCCTGGCTGACTAACATCATGCACTCAACAACATAAAGCGAAATATACATTGCACTGCTGCACAGAGGTAGCCAGAAGAGAAACCAATACTACAAACTAACACCAACTAATACAAGGAGGAAGTAAAAGAAGTAATTTTTGCTTAGTATACTCAAAGCTGTAGTTTTGGGAAAACAACTGAAAAATGTTGCTCTCCTGTTTTTCCACTTCAGTGCAAACTTCTCAGTAGATGAGCACATAGTGTTGCCCCTGACAGAAACCAGTTCTCAAGTTCACAGTTATGAAGCTTACAGAATGTGTTTCTCATCCAAAAAACAAAACAAACCAACAACCAAAACCAAACTCACACCACAAGGTTTCTATAAAAGTTACAATGAACATTTACCACATTTTTAAAAATGTAATTGGTAATTGTGGTCCTCATCAACACTAAGCTACTGCTTACTTATAACTGGCAAATTTTTAATGAATAAATAACCCTATGCATAGATGCCAGCATGGCAAATATTATTTGTTAACAAAGAAAGTAACAAAACAGAAGAACTGCTCACTGTACCTGCATTTAGTCCACCTTGGAGAATTTAGCATTAATGACTTCTGTACACAAGACTTTTGGTGTTGTTCCTATGTAAGGTTTCTCTTTCAGTGTCTATGGAAAGCTATCATTTACCCATCAGTACAAAAAGTAGGTCACAGCTTAGAAAAGTATGGACAACTGTCTCTGCTACAATGCTATTAAAAAAAAGTCCACCCAAGATCTTTAGAAATCAGCTGATATTTTACTGGATTGGGTGAAAACAGGATTAATCACGTGGAAGTCATGAACATATGCAAGAAGATGATGTTACTACCACTAGGTTTTTGTTGCTACTGTCTACTGCATTAAGCATATTACACCAATACTACAAATTGATAAATTGAGAAGCAGTTATGGAGTTTTGCAATGTAATAGCATATTCAGAAAGTTCAATTTACTATAGTTTTATCAGTGTCTTACTTGGTACTGAAAGTATTTTGGAAGTAGAGGGCTAAAGAGTCAAGTATTGTACAGTACAACATGTCCCTGTGGTATTACCCAAACTTATGTCCTGAAATAATGAACTAACTGTCCCAGTCTTAGAATATGCAAAAAGTTGATAATGGAATAATTAAAAATGCTTATTAAATCACAGAGAGAGATGACAAGTTTTAAGAGTTCTTCCAGGAATCCACTGCCAGCAATATTAGTGTTTAATGAAACAAAATTAATCTTATCATCACAAGCTGGTTCTTCAAATGAGCTGTTCTGTTAAGTGTACTTAAAACTATGCAGAATATTGTGTTTTTTCTTATGAACTAGGAAATAAAAATGTGTTAGGCATTCGTCACCAACCTATCAAGACATTTTTGCCACAAGACAGTGCCAGAGAATGACACCATAATAAAAATTTAGCATTTGTATTTCATTAGCAAGCCTTTCTAGATATGGTAATTGAGCAGAGCTTTCTTCCCCGCAGTTCTGTTTGTTAACAGTTTCCCTTATGATCAAACCAACCCAGGTAATAGGGACAATTTTTTTCTTGTACAATTAATTCCAGAAAAAAATTTTTTTAAAAAAGTGAAAGTGCAATTCCCCTCCAAAGCTAAGAAAGTATTCTACACATCTACATTCACCTTTTATAAACAATCTTTCAATGTAACACTGTGCAAAATTAATACGTTATATACTGTAATATATATATTTCTAATAAAAGACAGTTTTGGATTAACAAAGTAGCCAATATTTAATACCAATATTTAATAGCATTAAAAGCACTAACTTGTTCTGATTTCTCTAACATACGTATTAGAGCAGTAGCAATTTGTATGACAGGCTGTAGAGCCACAAAGGAAGCAACCATCCTAGCAGGAAAAACAAAAAAATCCCAACCGTATCTTTGAAAGAGAGGAAAGCAAGAAGCAACAGAAGGAGAGACTGATTAATTACTTCGGATAGGCTCAGTCAAGAGAGGAAACAAGAAATGCTGCAAAACGAATGGGAATTTTACATTAAAAGAAGTGTCCTATTTTACTGCTGTTGTATCTGTTCCACAACACCAATGAGACAAACAGTTGTCACACTTCACATATAGGGATATATTATACATATCTTAGCTACATTACAGATACATCTTATATTGGAGATTTTTGTATCTACACAGGGCAAGTCAGAAACTAAAAGCTGAAACGTGACCGCTGTGGAGCCCCCGCAGCCTTTGTGGTGAGGCAGCTGCTGATAACTAGCCTGTGGTACTGTATCTCCGGGCATTGGGGTTCTGATGCCTCTGCAGAGCGCGTCCGTCCCTCCGGGCAGAGGCACGGGCAGGGCCGCTCTGTGCCCGCAGCGCTCCACTCCTAAACCCACCAGAGGCACTCGGTGTTCAGACGGGCTCGAGAAAACTCTCAGGTCAGGTGCTCCGCCAACGATTTGGGGGGGAAAAGTGGGATTAGAGAAGGAGCCAAACTCGCCTTATAGTAACAGCCAGCAAAGGCGAGCACAGGGGAGACCGGGGACGGCACGGGACCCTCCCCGTGCCCTCCCCCGGCGCCTGACGCTAAACACCCAAGGCGCGGAGGGGAAAAGAAAACGGAGGGACAACGTGGACAGGAGCAGTGCCGCTCCCCGCGGGCACGGCAGGGCTCAGCGGGCTCCAGGCTGACACCCAGCCCGGCACCGCCGCGCACCTTCCCGCTGGCTTTCCCCCGCGCCAGCCCCGCCAGTTGCCGGGAGCAGTGTTCGCCCCCGCTCTCCCGCGGGCAGCCAGGCACCGGCGCGGGGCCAGCCGCCCGCCCGGGCACCCCGCCGCCCGGACGAGGTGGTGGTGGTGGAGGAGGAGGAGGAGGAGGAGGGAGGCGCAGGGGCGGCCCCGGCGGCACCACCGCCCCCGCCTCCCGGAGGCGCCCCGGCGGCGCCAACTTTCCCCGCGCCCCGCGCCG